>PQWD01009980.1:0-172048 GCA_019425675.1 Leucinodes orbonalis | reverse complement strand
CATCTCTGCCTAACCCTCTGGACCAAAGCTGAGCTTTAGTTATTTATTTAGCTATGGGGAGATGGCTAAAACGCACCCACACGCGGGCTCCGCGTGATTTCCGCTAGCTTTCTATACTAATTCCGCGGGCGGACTGAACCGACATCCAAGGTTCCGCCTCCGCCAGCGGGAGCCATTGTCGCGTGTCCATGTAGGTTCGCTCAGTCCCTATTCGCGTAATTGGCGAGTACCATGCAATTCTTTCCCTAAACATATACTGGGTTAACTATCCCTCCCCGCAACGCCCTAAGCCGAGGTTTCGTCCCACTCTGGGACGCTCTCTTATTTTTTTAATTTACTGATAATGATAGGTACATAATGATATTTTTTTTGCGGGTAGGCAGAGAAACAAGCAGTTGACTTTTTTAAACAGTCTCGTTTTATTTAATTCAAAATATTATTTAAACCTATTATTATGCATATTCGGTATGCTAATATAGAATAGCTTAGTCTAAATACCTGCTGTAGCCATTATCTCCAAATTTTAAACAAGTTTTAGCATCATAACATTAAATTCAAAATCACAGCACTTTTTGGCTCCACATCACTATCAACATGGATAGAATTCAAGAATCCCTTGACACCCTGGCAGCTTCTGTTCACTCCCGGATGACAGCTTTTGAGGAAGAGCTCAAAAAGGAACCAGGTACCAAAGCTGACAGCATCAAAACAATTTCAGCCGACTTCCAGTCGTTCCGTGACTTTGTTGTGATAGCACTGGGAGCCCTTCAGAAGCAGGTTGAGATGCTGTCTGCTGAGCTTGATGGGATGGAGATGAGAAGCAGACGTAAGATGCTGTTGTTGCATGGGCTTCCCGAGGAGAAGACTGAAAATACTGTTGCTGTGGTTGTCACAGTAGCCCGCAAACACCTTTCTCTTCCTGAGTTGCAGCTTGAGGACATCAGTCGTGCTCATCGCATGGGCCGCCAGAGCACATCTTCCAAGAAGCCTCGTCCAGTGCTTGTGAAGTTTGCGGACACAAAGACACGCGACGCGGCATGGATGGCTAAAGTCGGTCTGAAGGGCACAGGGATAACCCTCTCTGAGTTCCTTACATCAAAGCGACACAAACTCTTCAAGGCTGCTCGCCTTAAGCTTGGTGTGACGAAGTGTTGGACGCGTGAGGGGCGCATTATTTATCTTGCCTCCGATGGAAAGCGACACCATATAACATCGCAGAAGGATTTGGAGAGGTTAGTCAGTGAGCCCCGGAGCCCGACCATCAGGGCCTCAGCAACTAGGATGCCTGGATCTACTGAAGCGTTGCGAAAACCACCACCGGCGAATAATGCTGGTGCTGAGGCGAGCACGAGCAATACTTCTAGTGGAGGTAAGGCGTCTGGCGCTGCTCCAAAGCGCACAAGGGTTCCTGCGAAGAAGTGATGCCAAGCTTAGTGCACTGTATTATGTAAGCGAGGAATTTTTTATTATGTATTGTTTTTCTCTTTTGTTATCAATTTTGATTCATTGCAGTACTTTTTTTTTTTTTTTTTTTTGTATTTCGTGGCGTTTTAGAGTGGTGCAAGATATGATTTTGTTTCAAACGAGTTCTATTTTCACATGAGTTTTTCATTTCACTTTTGTGCAGTGTTTGAAGGTAATCTCGAATGTTTTAATTTTCCTTAAATACCTTAAATTTATCTAATATAATTTGCATTAACTTACAGATGTCATGTGAAAGCTGTCTAAATTTTATTTGTTTATTTGTTCCACTTGAACTAGGCTAAAGTCATCGTCTATACTGCCTTATCATTAGTATGTAATATATATATATTATTGATGGTGAATTTAATAGTTTAGAAAACCATAACGAGTCATACTTTAGTCGTATTTTTATTGCACTCGCTTATATACAAGATAAGGCTAGGCATACTGCCTGCTTCTTTATTGTCTCTTTTTTTTTTTGTTCTTGTTGTGCTTAATTTAGATGTACTAATTTTCCTGTGCCCCATTTTTATTTGTATTATTTTCATTTTAAATTGTCTATTACGGTACCCAGGGATGGGGCATTGAGGCCATGCAGCCTAGTTTTAAGTGTTTATGTTTAATACTTAAATGATTTTATTTTTTTGTAATGTAGTTGTTTTGTGCTTACATGAAAATTTTATGTTAAATCTGGCTGCCGGCAGGTATGAAAGAAGATTTTGTTAGGCGTCAAGACTTTTATTTTATAATTATTATTATTAATTTATTTATATGGATATTTCATTATGTAATGCAAATAGTTCTAATCAATCAGATATTTTTAACTCTTGCTCATCTGACACAGATGACAGTTTTCACAGCATTCCACTTTCTCTTGGTGAAACTCTAGAAGCCATTTTTTCTGATGAACGTAAAAATTTCAATGTTATTCACATTAATGCGCAGAGTATCCCGGCACATTACATGGATATGCTTGCGTCATTTGACAACAAAAATATCCATGCTATCTTGGTATCTGAAACATGGCTTAATTCCTCTCTTCCTTCAACATCTTACTCTCTTCCTGGTTTTGTCCTTGTCCGTAATGATCGTGGCAGTTCAACTACGCACGGAGGGGTAGCTATTTATATCCGTACATATATCCCCTTCACTATAATTCACAAGTCCCCTCAACCGCCACCTGTTGGTACGGCTGAGCATCTTTTTCTTGAACTTTCTTTCTCCCATTCTAAAATTCTTCTTGGTGTGTATTATAGTCCTTCATGTTTATTGATTACTTTAACTCTTTCGAGCTAATGCTCGAAGAGTTATCTCCTTCTTACGACCATTCTGTAATCGTAGGTGATTTTAATACTTGTCTTGTAAAAAATGATATCGTGCCAAGAAGCTTCTTTCATTAGTCCATTCTTGTAATATGTATATTCCCCTCTTAATACAACACATCATTTTCCTAATTGTATACCATCTCTTCTTGATCTCATATTAGTTTCCTCTCGTGAGCACGTGGTTAAACATGGTCAACTTGAGGCAGTCCAATTTTCCTACCATGATTTATTGTACCTATCGTACCGGATTCGACCACCTAAAATCAAACCAAGGACGCTGCTCCTTCGTAATTTGTCTGCCATGAATTTGGACAAACTGCGTGAGGATGCGGGTAAAGTAGATTGGTCGGCAATTGGAAAACTGGAGTCGGTGGACGATCAGGTCGCATTACTTAACTCTAATATCACTGATCTGTATGATTGTCACGCACCGGTACGTCCTGTGCGCGTTAAGCACCTTCCAGCTCCCTGTCTTAACGATGAGATGCGCGAATACATGGCAAAAAAGGTTCGTGCAAAACCAGGTACAAAATGGATCCGTCAGATAAAAATAGGGACAAATTTCGGCAAATTCGAAATCGCTGCAATACAAAGATACGGGACATACAGCGACGCCATATTCATAAATCTGTCGAGAATGGTGATCCAGCTAAAGTCTGGCCTTCCTTAACAAACTTGGAGTTGGCAAATCGCGGACTCATCTTTCTAGTAATATTGATTTAAACTCTCTAACAGTCACTTCTCTTCTTCTGCTGAAATAGACAGCTCTATTAAACTAAATACTATAAATCATCTCAATGCAATGCCAACTCAATTTTTTCCAGCTTTTATCTTTCGCACAGTCACCGCTTGTGATGTTATGAAGAGCGTACAAGCCATTTCCTCAAATGCCGTTGGTAGTGACTGCGTTAGTCGTGCAATGATTACTCCTCTTCTTGATATCCTTTCTCCGGTCATTGCCAACATTCTCAACATCCTTATCCTCTGGTGTGTTTCCTACCGTATGGAAGGAAGCACAAATTATCCCACTGCCTAAAAAACCTAATCCTAAATTCTCCTTCTGATTACCGCCTATCTCCATTCTACCATTCCTCTCCAAAGTCCTCGAAAGGTTGGTTCATCAACAACTTACATATTTCCTATCCAGAACAACCTTTTGAACTCCTGTCAATCTGGCTTCCGTCCCGGTCATAGCACGACTACTGCGTTGGTACATGTTTCCGATGACATTCGACTGGGATGGAAATCAAAATTAACCGTCTAACGTGCTTGATTTCAGTAACGCCTTCAATACAGTAGATTTTGATATTCTGCTCTCCATCTTGCGCTCTCATAACATATCTCCAACGGTGATTGAATGGTTTCAAGTTACCTGTATGGGCGCCGACAGCGCATTCGCGTTGAAGATTCTTTTCTGCGTGGTGTAATACTTCTGCCGGCGTTCCGCAGGGTGGCGTCCTGTCACCTCTTTGTTTGCTATTTTCATAATTCTATCACTCTTCCGCTCACTTCTTCCTATCATTTATATGCAGACGATCTTCAAATTTATACACAAGCTCCGCTTTCAGATCTCTCAGTTGCTATCGAGCTACCAACAGAGACCTTATCAGTATTGCCGAGTGGAGTCGTTCCTACGGCTTGAAGGTTAATCCGGCAAAACTCAGACCATCATTATAGGTAGCCACTGGTATATTTCACGGATTAAACATGATTGTTACCCCAGATCATTTTGATGGAACTTCTATTCCCTACAGCCGTAAAGTCAAAAATCTTGGCGTTACGTTTGATGACTCTTTTGTGGAATCATCAGGTATCAGAGGTAAGTAGGAAGGTGTTTGCCGCTTACGGTTCTCTTAAGCGTCTCAGGAATCTTTTGCCGACCAAAACCAAAATAAGCTGGCACATTCGCTTCTTCTTCCTATGCTGGATTATGCAGACGTTTGTTATCCTGATTTATCTATTCAACTATTAAATAAGCTCGAGCGTCTGCAGAATCTTTGTATCCGATTTATATTTAGCCTGCGTAAGTATGACCATGTCTCATATAGGTCCCAACTTCAATGGCTGCCTATTGCCCGTAGAAGGGACTGTCACATTCTCTCCCTCCTTTACTCCATTCTTTCCCACCCTAACACCCCTCTTTATCTTAAAGATCGCTTTATTTTTCACTCAGCAACCTTGGCCCGTGATTTGCGTGCTAGCTCTAAATTGACGCTTGACCTGCCGTCTCATAAAACTGACTTCTACGGAAAGTCTTTCACAGTGCGAGCGATCAAGCTGTGGAATGCCTTGCCCGAGGACATTCGTCGTGCGCCGTCTCTTGAGACTTTTAAGAGCCGAGTAAAAAAACATTACTTACAATAAATATTTGTGATCTTAGCTTTCCTTTACCTTTTTTTCCTATGCTGTAAGCTGTCGCTGTCTTTTTCTTCATGTAACTCTGATTGTATTTTTGTATTATCCTATCTTCCATTTAGTTTATGTATTATTTTATTATGTATTAATTTATTTATTATTATTGTAGTAATGTGTACTTAGTTTATGTACTGTTATATTATAAGTTTTTGCACTAGCCCGCTTACCTATAAGTATTTTTCTTTCACCCAAAGGTTGCCTGGAAGAAATTGCTACCTTAGCAATAAGGCCGCCTACATTGTACTCTTTTTTTTTGTTGTTTCTTGTTGTGTTGTATGCTTTTTTCTTATGTGCAATAAAGAATTTTTATCTTATCTTATCTTATGATAGTCATCATCATCAGCTCATTAAACGTCCTCACCGAGGGGCACGAGCCTACCCGTATAGGGTGTAAAGGCCTAATTCGTCCACGCACAACCTTTGAATCTCTTCGCAGGCGTGCGCAGGTTTTCTCGCGTTTTCTTCACCGTAAGAGCGTCGGATAACGTTCATATATTTCGAAAATCGAAAACACATTGGTACGTGGCGGAATTTAAACCTGCGCCCTCCCGATCGGAAGCCGACAGTCCACACCATTAAGCCACTGACGCTCCTAAATATAGTAATCGGCACCAATGGCTTTACGTGCCTTCCGAAGCACGGAGAGCACTGGTGTAATAGTTGAGACATCGGCTATTACACCGAGGGTTCCGGGTTCGATCTCTGGGCAGTACAAACATTTGTGTGCATGAACATGTCTGTTTGTAATTTTCTAGGTGTTTTTTTTATAATATAGATGTATTTACAAAAAAATGTATATCAGTATGTGTATCCGTTTTTAGGGTTCCGTAGCCAAATGGCAAAAACGGAACCCTTATATATTCGTCAAGACTGTCTCACTATCTGTCCGTCCGTCCGTCCGAATAACACAACCCCTTTTTTCTCCGAAACTATAAGTACTACACTATTCAAACTTTGTACGTATAAGTATTCTGTGAACTGCTATTAGGTTTTAATAAGAAACTTGAAAAAAAAATATATTTTGGGGTTCCCTATCATTGAACAGAAACTCAAATTTTTATTTAACGAAACCCCCGTGTGGTGTATTAATGTGTAGACCTTTAAAAATGGTATTGAGGTTTCTAATATATTTTTTTTATAAATTGAATAGTTTGCGTGAGAGACACTTTTAAAGTTGAAAAAATTGTGTCCCTCTAATTTCTAAACTATGGGGTTGATAAAATCGAAAAAAATAAATGATGTACGATTGACGATTTCTGGTGCGTATTTTTTTTTGGGGGCGTATACGGTGAACCACTATTTTTTCATATTAAAGCTTTAGTAGGTGCCTAAGTAAATAAAAATTACTTTATTTTATGTAACTTGCTGCTGCGGAACCCCCCCACGGGCGATTCCGACTCGCGCTTGGCCAATTTTTTAAGTATCCATATTACAGGCTTATGCTTAGTTTGGGGCAAGATGGCGCTGTGTGAATATCTATGGATATTTATTTACTACTGATACACAACACAGGTATGCTATGCAGTTTCAATGCAATTTTTATTATTCACAATCCAATGTGGTGCATAAGCAATGCAGAACACTCATCACGTTTCATAACATTACAAAGTATCTCAATTAGCTACATTGTAACTGAGTAGTGACGCACCAACTAAGAAATGATTCATGCCGGTCATGTATCTTTTCATCTTAATATGCTGTTGATTTTTGTTATTTAATATGTATGTATTTATTTATACAATGAAATAAAATAAACATATATCATTAATTACACAATATATTTTTTTTATAAATCGAATAAAAAACAAGTTTAGTAAAGGTTAAGTAAAGTTTCCAAAGTCAAGAAACATATATCGGTTAAGGAACGAATGCTTGTTAAAAATTATATATATCTGCTAGTGTGGACTGAATTACAAATAGTATACACACTTATCAAGCATATGTCGTGAAAATAAAATTATATACAGTATGGTACGCGCTTACCAAACTGGAAGACTGAAGATCAGTCATCATCATGTACGCATATCTAAGTCAAAATTAAGGCGCATCAAAACATTAAAATGTTTTGATTATAGTACCAACATTTGCTGGTATGCGATAAGAAATAAAAGAAATGGCAAATGACAACTGACTTTATTTTCATCAACATCATCTCTTTATACGATTCATGAAAACACCAAATGGCGTCTTACTGCGTAAGATGAACACTATTTTATTGACAGGAAAACAATGGAATTATGGAATATTGAAAAATGACATGAGCGGAAACAAAATGCAAGAATTTCCACCGTCGCAGTCACCTACAAAGGGACCAAAAAAATTACTTTAATGCCGTGTTCATCTTTCGTGAATATTCCGCTATATATCCTGATCCTCCGATTTTCTCAGCTATCCTCCACGTCCATCCTTTCGCAAGTCGCTCCATCGGACTGCGAGTCGTCCTACGCTACGCTATATCTTTTCGTTAAAAAAAAGACCAAGAGGAAAAATGATGATTTAAACAATTTTTAATAAAATGTTTATGAAAATTAAAATTAAAAAGCAGAATCAACAACAATAACATTTCTCACAGACGACATGTCAGCGCTTGTCACGAGAGTTGGCCAAGAGTACAAATATTGAACATTTGGTGCAAACAACTCCTTTGTAACGAGGTTGATGTACTGTCACCGTGACGACGTAGCTGAAATGTAGAATATTAGTATTTATACACAATGGCAGAAATTAATAATCGTAATTATAGGGAAATATGATTACATGCGTAAGCAAAGTGGCGAAGTTGTTTCAAAATACGATCACTGCCTGCTGCCCGTCATACGATAGATTAATGCGAAAGAATATCACCTAGTAGACTTCTGATTTTATAAATAAAATTAATAAATATTCACTGACTTTCACACAGCGCCATCTGGCCCCAAGATAAGCGTGAAGCCTGTATTATGGGTACTAAACAACGGATACATATACTTATATACATTTTTTGTAAAACATAAATATTATATATAGAAAACACCCGGACCATTACAAACAGACATGTTCATGCACACAAATGTTTGTACTGCCCGGGGATCGAACCCGGAACCCTTGGTGTTGCAGTCGACCTTTTAACCGCGACACCAAATGGGTCGTCAAATTTTACTTTAAACTTTCTTGTATACGTACTGTATTGTATATAAAGATTTAACCGAAAGTATATTTATAAACGAAATATGCACTCAAAATTTATTATCATATAAGTTTTGAAATGAAATGTAATAAATTTAATTCTCAGAATGTGGTTGTACAAGATTTATAATAATATTAATAATCTTTATTTCAGGTAAGTTGCACCCATACAAATTCATCAATTCACCAAATAAAAACAAAATGACAAATGATTTGCATAATCAAAAAAAAATAGTTTAAAAGATACACTAGTTGGTGCGTAGAAATCTTGTTAAGGATAGCATTTAATTTGACTAAGGGGCAAGAAAGCATTGGGGACATTTGCTTTTATATATCGATTCATCATTACTGATATGTACTTGAATTACCTTACCAATAAATTTAACATCGATATAAACTCAAAATAACTTGGTTTTTAAAACTTGAATGATTGTTATTTTATAATAAAGACAATAACTTAATTTTTTTTCAAAACACTACAGCTACATAGAATCCAAGGAAAATTATAATTCTTTGAATAACGTTCTAAACATTTGAAACACAATCGTGAATATATAAACATAAGGTAAAACAAATGTTAGTCTATCAAATACCAATTAATTTTTTTAATGAATATCAGCAAAGTTTAGTGAATGTGAAAACTGTTCATTACTACGCGTAAAAACAGCTTCATAAATCACATTGTCAAACAAGAAGCTTTATTTGTTTAAAACATCAGATAAGATAGTAGACAGACAGATGCAGTAGTATCTCAGTCACGCTCCAGCCATGGACAACTTTGGCTATCGTGAAATGGGTTATCCAAGGGGGCCACAGTCACCATCAACACCGTCCAGAGCGCGTCTCAACCGCAGCTATAGTGCGAGAAATCGGGAACCAGAAGAGTTCCCCCTGAACGGTATTTACAAACATGGACGCAACATCGACCTACTCGAATCCGGCCGTGAGCCAGGCAAGAACAAAGAATACCTGTTCGTCGGACCCTCACCACCAGCTGAAGATGCTCCCAACATGTACCACAGTTTTGACGTACTGGCTCCAGACCCTGAAGCAAGGCTGACGGAAGAATCAGTGAGAAAAGGTCTGTGTGAACGCGCTTTAGCTTTAGGAGCGGGAAGGTTTTTTGACGACGTAGAGTGTGGTTTAATAACGGCGGACAATATTGTTGAACATATCAGTTCAGCTCCAGAAGTGGTTGTGAATTTGACCTTCTTGTGGGCGGCGTTCCTCGCACGTGACGAATTGCTACCGATTATTTTGGAAGCTGGTGCAGATGTACACACTTCAGAGCCAGCTGGGTTGACAGCTTTGCATTTAGCTGCTTTTAGTGGCGCAGCTAGAGCTGCAGTTTTTCTAATCTCTCGAGGTGCTGATGTTGATTATGCTCCAAAGTATTTTACCCCACTTCACTGCGCTGCGTTTGGTAATTCATTAGAAGTAGCAGAAATATTGATTGCACATGATGCGTCATTGCATGCTGTAGTGCAAAGAGCTGGATGTGAGGATAATCTTGTCCACTGTGCAGTAAGGGCTGACGCCGTGGAGTGTATGGAATTGTTTATAGAAAGAGGAGTAGACCCTGGTTATGTGACGTCAGGTGGTTTGAATGCCCTTCACTTAGCCGCTGAACTTGGAGCTCAAAGATGTTTATCATTTCTGTTGAAAGAAACAAAAATAAGTGTGAACGGTGTAACCAAACAAAGAGATAAAGAATCTACTGCTTTACATTTGGCAGCAACAAGGGGATATGCGGAATGCGTAGAACTGTTGATAGCAGAAGGTGCAAAGACGAATACAAAGAATCATAGAGGATTTACAGCATTACATTTAGCTGCTAGATGCTCCAGTTTGGAATGTGTGGAAATACTATTAAGGGATGGCAATGCCGATCCCAATATAGAAGATTTTGACAAGCGAACTGCATTGCATGCGGCTGTTAGTCGCTCTGAGCGAGCGTGTGATATAATTGATATACTTGTCAGTTGGGGAGCCCAAGTAAATAAAAAAGATGCATATGGTTACTCTCCTCTGCATCTTGCGGCAATGGATGGCCTTACCCAATGTGTTGAGACCTTAATATTTCTAGGTGGCGACGTTACATCTAAATCAAAGAAAGGGCGCACAGCTCTTAGTGTAATCGCAAGAAAAACACCAAAATCTTTAGCCATATTGCGACATAATCTAGACAGTGGTATATCCTTAAGTCGTGCTGCCGAAGGTAATGAAGAAGTTCAAATCGAATTTGACTTTGGAAAACTTCTTAAGTTTTCTTATCCTCGTGAAATTACGTACTAAACAGTTTAGTAGATGAGGGCCAAAAGGATATTTTATTACACCCATTGTGTTCTGCGTTTCTATTTATGAAGTGGCGAAAGATAAGAAAATTCTATTTGGCGAGATTAATCTTTTGTTTTTTGTTCGTGTCTTTTTTATCTATTTACGTACTTACTGCCGTTGTTAAGACATGTAAGGGCAAATATTCAAAAAAGTATGGCGTACCAAATGAACTTTGTCAAAAACAATCGCTATTGGGTAATGCTCGAGCACAATCCGATCGAGTTTGAAAGATGGGTTTTAATGGGTATCACGGCTTTTGAAATCGTGCGAAAGCTCACAGGTATAACCGGGTATTCAAGTATTTATCAATATTTTACTACTTTTGAAAATCTCATGGAATGGTTTGTACTGCTTTCTGTATTTTCTCTTTACAACATTGACGCTGATTACAGTTGGCAAAATCATGTCGGAGGATACGCAGTACTAGGGGCTTGGACAAACTTAATGCTTATGATGGGTCAATTGCCTATGTTTGGTGACTACGTCGCTATGTACCAAAAAGTTCTCACTGAATTTTTAAAACTTCTGTTAGCTTACGTGTGTCTTTTGTTAGGATTTACAATTTGTTTTTGTGTAGTATTTCCAAACGAAGAGATGTTTTCAAACCCTTTAATGGGCTTTATTAGTACACTGTCAATGATGGTTGGGGAACTGAATTTGAATATTCTTATTAATGATCCGATGCTTGACGATCCGCCGCTGGTATTTGAACTATCTTCCCAAATTATCTTCATTTTGTTTCTCATGTTTGTTACCATAATCTTGATGAATTTGCTCGTCGGTATCGCCGTTCACGACATTCAAGGTCTTCGGAAAACTGCAGGCTTATCTAAATTAGTCAGGCAAACTAAACTGATTCTGTTTGTCGAAATGGGTATGTTTAGTGCATGGCTTCCGAAATGCCTGCATAAATATGTTTACAGAACAGCCCTAGTATCTCCTGAAGCCGGTAAAGTAATACTCAGCGTGAAACCCTTGAACCCTCGCGAGAAAAGATTACCTACTGACATTATGATGGCTGCATATGAGCTGGCTCAACTAAATAAAGTAAAATCAGGAAGATCAGTCAAAGAGATGCTATACACAAAAACATACACAAAATTCAACAAAGAAGCACAATCCGGCGATCAGAACTTCCATATTGAGATCAGAGGGATGCAAGAAAAAATTGATCAGACAACATTCAATTTGAAGAAAATCGATCAGGAGTTGAGGCATTTGAATACGTTCTTATCAGATCAACATAACTTGTTGGTGAGTCTACTGAAAAATACTGATGCGATAACGTATAGGGCACCCTATGTTGCAACACCTACTTTTGGTGAATCGCCTCCTTTCTATTACAGTTCGAGCACGAACAGTGATATAACAAAATAAAATTATACCAAAGACATTGTTTCAAACAATCAGGGTTATTTAACTGATGCATTCGCCGTCAGATTTTGTATGAGTGAGAGAGGCCAGAAGTTATATTTTAGAATGAGAAATATCGGATTTTATATGAGTTTGCTCAATTTACATACTGTTGAGGAGTGCGTTATCAGAAAATCTTCTGAAACTGTTTTCCTGCATTGCCAAATACGGTTTGTGTAATTTGATGATAAGAAAGATGTCTATTTTGTGCTAAGGTTGAAGTGTTTGGATTGACGTCTTCATGATCACGATCAGGGAGATGTACAATGTTTTTGTTACTGCATTAAGTTTTTCCTACATATTTTATGTTTTTATTGTACTATTAATAGTTTTAAACATGCAAGTTGGTAAAGTAATGCATTAAATTATAAAAGTAACAAATATCTACTTTTGGATCTTATGTTGACTTATTAAAACTAATAAAGTTAATATAAAAACTAAATTCTGGCTTTTATTCACTTTATATGCCATACTGTATTAATAAGTACGCTGTAAATACTAGTACTAAGTTAATCAGATTAAGAAGTAAGTATTAACTATAGAATAACTGTTAAGTTAAGAATACAATAACCCAAATTGCACTTTTATTCAGAACGTGAGAGAAAATGTCAAAATCATCTCTTTTTACATGTAAACGGAATGTGTCATTTTGAGCAAAGCAAACCATAATGTTCAAATATCATGTAGTGTTTAGTTGGTAATAAAAAATCTTAATTTTAATCATCATCAGCCTGTAACTTCCCACTGCACGCCTCCACTAAAGCTTAATGTTCATCATCAACATCAGCTTATTGTACGTCCCTACCGAGGGGCACGAGGCTACCCGTATAGGGTATATACCCTATACGGGTAGGCTATATAGCCTTAGTCGTCCACGCGGGACGGGAGCAGATTGGCCGACTTCACGCACAACTTTTGAATCTCTTCGGAGGCGTGCGCAGGTTTTCTCACGATATTTTTCATCACCGTAAGAGCGCCGGATAAACGTACATGTAATTCCGAAAATTCTAAAATACATTGGTACGTGGCGGGATTTGACTTGCACTCTTTAAATCGGTAGGCAACATTCCACACCAATGAGCCAACGACGCTCTTTATTATTATAATAATTAATTCAAATATATAGCACATAAACATACAGCAATTCTAGCAAAAATCAATAAATATTTACAGACATTCACATAGAGCCATCTATCCCCAAACTAAGCTTTAGCCTGTAAAATGGATAGTTGGATACTAAGAACGGATAAACATACTTATATACGAAAATAGATACATATTATACATAGAAAACACCATGACCAATACAAACAGACATGTTCATGCACACAAAAGTTCATCGTTTAAGCATGCTTACGTCAAACTGCGTGCTTGCTTTTGGCACCGCATGGAACGCATGACATGTAATGCCATGTACACAAATGTGTCAAGTTCACCCAGGTGTGTGGAATGCGGATATCAAAGACCATGTGCGCCCGACCTAATTGTTCATGTCATAATTACACCAAGTAAGGTGACGTACACATAAGGTACGATTTAGACCGAAAAGCTAGTCGCATCGTACCGTTTGCAATAACTGATTCCGTGGTCTAGTGGTCAGGGCATTGATTGCTGCTAGAACCAGGTGTCACTTGTACGGATTCCAATCCTCAAATTGACAAAATATCACGCATTTAAATTTTAAAATTTCCAAACAAAATAAATATCTGTAAGAATTCTATTCAATATAAATCTAAATTCATAAATAAAATAAAAATAGTTATTTTATTCATCATCATCATCAGCTTAAAATACGTGCCCACCGAGTGGCACGAGCATACCCGTAGGGTGTATGTATTGTATAGGCCTCAGTCATACACGCAGGCCCAATGCGGATTAGCCGACTTCATGCACAAACTTTGAATCTCGTGGCAGGCGTGTGCAGGCTTCCTCACGTTGTTTTCCATCAGTAAAAGCCGGATAAACGTACATATAATTCCGAAAATTCGACAATACATTAGTACGTGGCGGGATTCGAACCTGCCCCTGCAGATCGAAAGGCCATTCCATTGAGATAAAAAGAGGAACTATAACTCAAAAACAAACAGACATATTCACGCACACCAATGTTTGTATTGCAGAAGATAGAACCTGGAACCTTTTAATTCGTAGCCGACATCTCAAACATCACACCACACGAGTCATCCCTATTTTATTTTCTCATAAACACTAGTGAAGGTCTCGGTAGTTGACATGTAGAGATTTCTAAGAAAACCGTATCAGTATCACATGACATCCAAGTGACAGCCATCAGCATTGCCCTGCGCACGCGCCGATCGGCCCGACGGGTTTACCCAACCGGGGAATCGAATCAACGACCGTGCACTCCGTAAGGCGCCGAGAAATTTTATGTGTAAAATATTTTAATTTAATCCCCGAGAGGAGTTCGTTGAAAGTAAACTTTTGGATTGGTCTAGGTGTTTTCTATGTATAATATTAGTTTAAGATAAATGGCGTTTGTGAATGACGGCCTATTTATGTAATGGTTGAGACGTCGACTGCTACATAAAGGTTCCGGGTTCGATCCCCGAGCAGTTCAAACATTTGTGTGCATGAACATGTCTGTTTGTAATGGTCTCGGTGTTTCTACGTATAATATCTATGTATTTACAAAAAAATATATATAAGTATGTTTATCAGTTGTTTAGTACCCTAACTACAAGCCCCTCGCTTAATATAGGGCTAGATGGCGCTGTGTGAATCTCTCGCTCTTTGAGCAGTGTGAATGTCAGTGCATATTAATGTATAATAAAAACAATTATGATTCATTTATCCATGTCAATTTACATAAGCCTTGAAGAAGCTAAGAAGTATAAGACGATGATATATCCTTTTTTATAACAGGTGTTTTATTCTAGTCTTAAACATAGGGAAAATCTAACATATTTTGAGTTTTCTTCATTCCTTATAAACCTATCACATTCCACTGCTACATATAAGTATGACCCATTTTGCGTCTGATATCCCGGAATAATAGTGTGTTGCCAGTTATGACATACGAAAGCAAAACGTGGTGGCTCACTAAGGGCCTCTTGAATAAGCTCAAGGCTGCTCAGCGTGCTATGGAGAGGGCTATGTTAGGTGCTTCCCTACGCAATAAGATCCGAATCGAGGATACTCATAGGAGAACTAGGGTGCCTGATAATCCGACGTAGCCCGTAGGATTAACAAGTTGAAGTTGCATTAGGCACATAGTGCGTAGAACCGATGGCCGATGGGGCGGAAAGGTTGTCGAGTAGCGTCCGCGTAACGGAAAACGAAGCGTTGGCCCACCCCCAACCAGATGACCTGGTTAAGGTGGCGGGTAGCTGATGGATGTCAACTACTAGGGATCGGCCCGCGTGTTAATCATTGGGAGAGGCCTTCGCTCAGCAGTGGACATATTAGATTGTAATGATGATGAAAATCCCGGAGTACCGCGACTTTCCTCATCCAGCCTCCATCAGCGATATTTCACAAGTCGTCGGTCCGGAGAGCATCCTACACTAGGCGAGGAGATTGAGGTTATTTATAATACAACTTTTTAGTCTATCATCAACCCTAGAGAAGAATGTAGTAACAAACTACAAGGTACTATAATGTTCTTTCAACATTATATTACAAACCATTGAACCATCGCTACGATTAATAAAATACACATGTTATTGCCAATGGTAAATTAGTATCCAAATTTACCAACGATATTGTACTGAGTTTAGATTACAAAATAACATATTCAATTGACACAACTTTATTGATATGTTAAAAGCATAGATATGTGAGTGAGCGTCGGTGGCTCAGTGGTGGGACTGTCGCCTTCCTACCGGGAGGGCTGAGGTTCAATCCCGACACGTACCAATGTATTTTCGAATTTTCGAAAATATATGTACGTTATCCGACGCTCTTACGGTGAAGGAAAACATCGTGAGGAAACCTTCATAACACGCGCTGCGAAGAGATTCAAAGGTTGTGTGTGAAGTCGTCCAATCCGCACTGGCCCGCGTGACGACTAAGGCCTAATCAACCCTATACGGGTAGGCTTGTGCCCCTCGGTGGGACGTTTAATGAGCTGATGATGATGATGATAGATATGTGACTAAGGCTTTATACGTAATAAGAAACACGATAGAATTTCTAGATTGCTACATTACTTTGGACTCTTCGAGTCAAATGCTTTTAGTAGTAAATTTAACAAGATGGTGTTAGCTATTCACTGAATTGGCATGGATTTCAATAAATTTGAGGGTTTAAAAAAACATGACGCTCATGAAATTAATTACATATACGAGTAACCTTAAACTATCGTCATGGTTATACAATCCCAAATCATGTTTTTATTCAAGGAATATCGAGGTGGTGCAATGTATGTTCAGGATCACAATTATTATGACATCACCGTAAACGGTTCAAATCATTGCAAGCCAAAGAAAACAATAAATAAGAGCAAAAAAAATATACAATGTTTATTTTTCCCATCCACACACGTCCGGCATCATTTTGATTATAAAAGTATAAATCATCAAAGCCAGAACAGGATTTTAAACAATGGCCGCCAAAATTTGCGCGAAAAGAACGGAATAAATATGGCGTCGGTCATGTGGATTGCTGGTAAAGATCATTAATCAAATGTTGTGATTGTGATAAACGTCCAAGTTATTTACATTTAAATTAAAACAGCGGATTTCATTGAAGATTTACATGTGGGATACTTAAATGTGCCAGATTTTTGATCCAACAGTAAAACTGTCAAAATCAAATTTACGCATCACCATTACTGCGTATTATTCACTGCTGCTGCAACTAGGCCTTGCCATTGATTTTCTTAATACCGATACCAAGTAGTCAATATCCCTTGCCTCGTACTTAATTAACTCTTCATATTGTTGACGACCTATGTAGTGTAATTGATTGAGATGTTGGCTCTTACACCAGGGATTCCGTGTTCGATCCCCAGGCAGTACTAACATTTGTGTGTGAATATGTCTGTTTGTATTGGTCCGGGTGTTTACTATGTACATTATGTATATCTTTAAAAAAATGATTTAAGTATGTTTATCTTTTTTTGTACCCATACCTATGCTAAATGCTTAGTTTGGAACTAGATGGCGCTGTGTAAATGTCAGTGGATATTTACGAATTCATTGCATCTGTTTAGAGGTCGGCCTGCGATATTATTTCTGATCATATTCTGCGGTCACCAGTTTAGAATATTAATAGCTTCGTTAGCTACGTTCTTCGCGTTATATGTTTCACCACTGCTTCTTTAACCTGCACATCTTTATAAATATAAATAATAATTTATTACACGTAAGAAAAACAAATTATACAACACAACAGAAATAACAACAAAAGACAAGTACAACATAGGCGGCCTTATTGTTACGGCTATTTCTCCCAGCAACCTTTGGGTGAAAGAATATTGCGTATTGAAAATCGGGCTACTGCTTGCCGGCTTTGTAGATCATTTTTTTATTCTCTCTGTTAGTTTTCTCATTTCGGATCGAATCGCGGGAAAACACCTAATATATCTATCTACGTAACTTTACCTATTTTCTGACCCAACGAGCCGCTTGACACATACTTTGATTATTATATTTATGATTTAAATGATTCATTAAAATTTTGACCTTAAGGCGTCATTAAAAGGGTACAAAATCAAAAGCACAAGCATACTACCATGTCGCTGTCATGTAGCGAGCGACGATGTGCAGAATTTTGTCGCGAACACATTTTGAGTGAGATTGTGCATTTAGTTAGTTTATTGTTATCTAAGAGAGATAGATACAATTAATTGTATTCTATAGTGCATTCATAATACTACTTCATAACATTAATATTTTTTATATCAATTCTTTTCATTGAAATATCATATAACCGCTCAGTTGATTAGCAGGTAAATTCTCCCTACGACCAAAAAGATTTTCTGTTCTTCCCCGCAACAGCATATAAGCGGTACTACACTCGCGTGCAAGTAAATCGACTCAAGCCTCAAGTACGCATAACAAGTGATATAACTAAAAAATGCCTTATTATACCTCTATATAATGTTTTACATAATTAAAGCCTAGTAATTGAGCTTTAAATGGTGTAAGTTGCATGAAAATCGATTCAGTAGTTTAGTAAAAAGGTTAATGCTAATGATAATGTAAAAAATGTTGAAAATTCATACAATTTCACAGTATGGGGTTATTGTGTTTAAATGAAACAAAATGTGCGTAAATAAAAAATATTCGTGTCAATATTTGGTATTCCCTCCTCTAGCTCTGATCACTGCTCTCATGCGATTCTTCATCGACCTTATCAACTTTTTAATGGATGATTGTGGTATTCGACCCCACTCTTCTACCAACGCAGTCTTGAGCTCATTGATATTTGTCGGAGCTGGATTCCTCGCTCTAACTTTCCTTTTGAGCTCGTCCCATATGTGCTCAATGGGATTTAAATCGGGGCTGAGCGCTGGCCAATGCATAGTGTGAATTCCAACTTCGTTCAGGAAATCACGTGTGGCCCGAGCAGTGTGACATCGGGCATTGTCATGCATCAAGATGAAATTTTCCCCAATAAAGCCTTGATAAGGGACAACTTGATCCAGTAGAACATTTTCAATGTAACGATCACTGGTCAGACCTCCTCCCCGGCCTCCCCCAGGAACGAAAACAAGGTCCGTTTTGCCTTCTAAGGAAATTCCAGCCCACATCATGCAAGATCCGCCACCATATGCAACGGTTTCCACAAAGCAGCACTGTGAAAACCGTTCACCGGGACGACGGTATACCCGACCTCTCCTGTCGCTGCCATGGAGACACATCCTCGTCTCATCTGTGAACAGGACTGACTGCCATTGCTCTATGCTCCAATCCAAATGTTCTCGAGCAAAGTGAAGGCGTGCTTGACGATGAGCTGTGGTCAACTTCGGGCCTGTAGCGGGTCTTTTCGGAGTAAGGTTAGCTTCTTTCAACCTTCTTCTAACTGTCCACTGACTGACAGTCACCCCGCGAACTTGACGTAGCTCCTGCTGCACATCTACGCCGGTAAGGTGTCGATTTCGGAGAGAGGTCGAGACCAAAAACCGGTCGTCACGCTCCGAGGTGCACCGGCGTCGGCTGGTATTAGGCCTCCGAGTGAAGGCACCAGTCTCTTGAAACCTTCTGTATACTCTCGAGACAGCGGACTGACTCATATTCAAACGACGAGCGACTTCTCGCTGGTTCAACCCTTCTTGCAACAGGGCAACGACTTGAGCGGCTTCTTCAGGTGTTGTATCCATAATTTTCTTCAAATACGGCTTTAATTTGCAGAGATGTGTTCAGGTCAACGTCTAATGAGCGACTGATAAGAAAAAACGATTACAGGGGGTTTTATAGGGGTTGTGTCGCGCAAGTTGTGAATAGAGCGCAGAGCAGTTTACGGAGGTTGCGTTCAGTTGCATTCTAAGTACAAGTGTTTATTTAAATTACTGATATTATGCTACCATTTGAGAGCCTAATTACTAGGCTTTAATTTTTAGTTATATCACTTTTTATGCGCACTTGAGCCTTGAGTCGATTTACTTGCACGCGAGTATATAAAACTCAAAGCCCTTTCTTATTACTGCACTATTAAGATTAATCTCCAAATACCTAAAAATAAAAAAAAACATAAGAATTCTTACATACTGGTACAGGCTCAAAGGTCAGATGTATGCTTTATCAACGTTTTCCATCTCGAGAATCATCGTTGAATCATTTTTCAACGCTTTAACTCAAATGCACGCCATGCGAGCATTTTGTCGAAATATAAATTACTTCCTTGGAAAACTGACTAACGTTGGATCTCTCACCGAATTAAAAGCGTGTGTTATAATTTGTTATTTCACATACCCTGATGAGATGAAAGAGAAACTTCAAAACAAGTAAGGAAATTAGTACCTAAAGCTTAAAACGAAGTAATGAAGTATTCGACCTCGAGCATTACAAACATTTGTGTGCATGAACATGTCTGTTTGTAATGGGTGTTTCTATTTTTAATAATATGTATTTATTTACAAAAAAATATAAAAACATGTTTATCAATACCTTAACTACAAACTCCTCGCTTAATATGAGATGGTGCTGTGTAAATGTCAGTGGATATTTATTTATTTAAATATGCGGAAAGATTTATCAGAAATAATTGCCACTGTTCCCGATCTAGAACAATAGCACGTGCCATTCTACAACAAACAACGCCAAGGACCGCTGGAATCGTATTGCTTTTCGATTTACAATCGATTGTTTGCGTTTACAACCAAACATGCTATTTGATTTGTTACTCGGATTCTTTGCATTAGTGTTGTAAATAATAAAGCTTGAATCATTGATTCTTATTTCCTCTGTTGTGCAATATGACTCTTAGTTTTGAAGGACAGCTTGGTAGTTAAAACTAAAAAAATATTTAAAGTTGATTAACTTTCCATTTTTTAAGAGCAAATCTGTGTCACTTTGATCAACCCTCTCTATTCAACCTTTCTTAGTCCACTGCTGGACATCGCCTCCTCCATTTTGCCCGGTACTATCCCCATACTCCGCTTATATCATACAACTTCCACCAGCGACCTTTTGCAAGTTATCGGTCCACCGGGCCGGAGGCGTTCTACGCTACGCTTGTCAAGACGTTCCACTCCAGAACTTGACTGCTCCAACGGCCATCGGTTCTGCGAAATACGTGACCAGCCCACTGCCACTTCAACTTGCTGATCCGGGGGGCTGCCAGTAAATAAGGTTCTCTTACGGATTAAATCAATTCTGATCTTATCCTCAAAAGAGCATAGCTCACTTCTTTGCTCGTTTAGTTACTTTGAACTTGAAAACTAATCTCGCAGTCAGTGTCCATGTCTCAGCTGCGTATGTTAGCAAGGGTAGAACGTATTGCTCAGAGCCTTTCGTCCTAAAGCGTGGTCACTAATCTTCACTTAAAATGCCATAGTGGCATTTTCCCCCAATGAGAGCAGCACCAGATAGAATACCATAGTTAGATAGACCTTAATCCCGAAAGATGTAATGAAAATACAACAAAAACTCTTTCATTCATTGCTTGTTAACCCGGAACTTCTACAATCGACTAACTTAAAGCCGTGTTGCAGTTAAATGCATTTTGCTTGTGTTTACGTGCGTCGGTTTGGATATAAACGTGTTATTTTTGGATACCAGGTTTACTAACCTCAACTGGTGCATTGGCCTCTATTATGGAAGTTTAAAAATAAATTGTGTTTACATCTACATTTATATTATCAATGTACCTTATACTAGTAATACTACCCTATGGATTGATGTAAAAGTTAATTACAATGAAACATTTTATTTGTGACTGCCATTTTTGCAGTTTTAAGAGGTAGCTGGCAATTGGTACTGTCTGCGTTCATCAGATATTGAAAAATAAATGTATCAAATTCAGTCTCCAATAAATGGTTTCTTTAATTAATGTATTATTTGAAGTAAATTAATCGTTATCTTTTGACATAAATAAATCTGTTGATCGGTGTCTTGCCTTAAATCTGTAAATGTTCAAGTAGACAGACTTCAGACAAAATCAAGCTTTATCGCTTGATTTTGTCTGAAGTCTAGACCAGGCACCCTGATTTCATCAATGTACTCGAAAAGTCCCGCCTAACTTTGTACAATGATTCATACAATATATTAAGGGATACATAAGTTGTTTCATATTGCAAAAATAGTAAACATGAAGAATGCAATAAGAGCACAAAGCTTCTTTTATCCTTTTCCAAGTCAACTTTGTCACTTGAGGAATGCAAAAAATGACATTATACCAGTGAGTCACCAACACGTTTCACGGCTCCATAACTAACCTTTTAATTTTTGTATCCTCGTCGTTATGTTCAGATTAAGATGTTTTTTTTCACCTGACATTTTGATATGCATTCATTTCTTTTTTTGTTCTTGTTTATTTCTCTCTGATAAAATAGTCTGTGAATAAAGCTTTCATTAATATTAATGTAATGCATTTTTTTATTTTTAATCAAATTATTCGTCTTGTTGATTTCAGTCGAATAGTTTTCATTTGAAATTGAAAATTAATCTTAATTATTAAAGGGTTTCGTAAATAGAAAACTGGGCTTGCTTGAATCATAAAAGTAGCTATAACTTACCGCGCTGGTACAATAAGTGGCAATAAATTGCCACAGCATTATTTGCTATTCGGTAGGAAGCATCACGATTGTGATGAATATTACATCATGTTCACAATTGTCAGAAAGTCTTTATTATTTAGAGCAGTCCGTATAGTAAAACAATTTTGGTGTAGGATTTCTAGACATTTTAATAGACTATAATGAATTTTGCGATCAGAACAAGTGTCGCAGTGTTTAATAAAATAGTGTCGTACTGTGAAATACATGGCAAGATTTAAAAAAGTAGAGTGAGTGGTCTGATATTAAGCAGATAAACAAAAAATATATTTTATTAGAAGTGGGAAAGGCATCGTCATGCGAAGACTGAAATGAAAAGTTTCTAGAACGAATCCTCAAAAATTAAGACAACTCAAAAATTACAAGGCACTTTGCTTAAGCCAAGTAAAGTGTATAAATCATTAAGAAGTGATAGATTATCAAGATAGTCCCTACTGTGTTATTTTTTTACTGAGATATCAAATTTTAGTTCGTGATCTCGCCTGATATAAAATATCCATTTTTTACAAAAGCAGATCCTTTTGTGAACAGCGCCTTAAACATATACTTATTTTTAGTTTGGCCTGTCATCATTATTTCTGTCAAAGTAGATATTTCATCTCGAATATTATCATCCCAGTTATATCGAACAACTCCAATTATATGCTCCATTAATAGCTTAAACGGCATGTCAACTTGACTACTACTACCTTCAGCTACCTTTTTCAGACCTTGAATGACAGTATCAAAGGTAATCACAGTTAACTGTTCACCAGCCGTAATACTGAATGTTTTATCGATTATTTCAATTAATATACGTACAGCTTTTGTTCTCGTCTTTAACTGATAGTCAGTTGTCTTCATCAACTTAAACCTCTGATTAATTATAGATCTGATTATGGATAGTGTTTCTCTAATACTGGACAGATCAGATGAAATTGCTGCTAATTTAGCGCCTATCAAATCAGCTATCTTTGACTTCATAAATGATTTGAAAAAGTAGGTCCTGGCTCTAATCACTTTGTTAATACTGGTAACTGCTACTTTTAGTACATTGTCAGGTAAATTTAACAAATGGCTTATTAATTCACCGAAATAATCTGAAATACCGGGAAAGGCTCTGCAAATGCTCAAATTCTCACAAATATATAATATATCTCGAATTTTCTGATAAATAACTACTTTATGAATTTCGTCAGTGAAATTATGCATGTCATTTTTTATAGAAACACCGGCTTTTCGTACATATTCATTGAACAATTTTTTTTCTTCATTATATAGCAACAAGCTGTTTGAAGCAATAATATCTAACAACATGTGTTCCCTATCAATATCAGATTTTATCTCCTGCGTTAACACCCATTCTATATACTTATTTATTTTAGTTTTGTAGTTGGCTATTGTAATTTCATACAAAGTTACATCGTTAACAATGTTCAATTTCGATAAGAAATTTGCATTTGTAGATTTTATATGTTGTTCTCCGTTTCCGATAAGGTATTTCACAAACATTTTTATTCGAGCATCATCTTTGATGGGTGGTTTCCCAAGCATGTAACCAACCGGTGATTCTTCCGATGCTTGGTCCTCATTTAGAACATTTCCCGACATTTGGACGTTGCTATTATTGTCAGGTTTTATATCAATTTTGGTTCCTGGTTCATAAACTTCATCTTCGATTGAAATATTCACTGAATGTTCTGATTTTTTTATATTTTCAATGTAAAGTGGTTTACTTTTAGTTAACACAGTATTTTTTTTCATGATATCTATCAAGCTAGGCTTTTTTTCATAGTAATCCACACTTTTTAAATACTTGTTTATATCTGATCTTCTATTATTCTTCACCCCACTTTGCTGGTCATCTTTTGTTAATAATCCAATGATTTCATCTTTACTTACACCAGCATCTTCATTTTGTTGTATGTCATCGGATTCATTCACATCATGCATCTCACCATCAGATTGATCTGAGTTGTAATCGATTTGCACTTTTCCACTAACTTCATCATTGGATTTTGAGAAATGTTTATTATATTTATTTTGTTTATTTTCAATTTTTTTCTTTTTTAAGTTTTTAGTCAAAGTATTTACAAATGAGTTGCCTAGATGCATCATGGCCTCTAATTCAATATCATGATTTCCGAAGGAAATGACATCTGTAATTTTATTGAAATTATAAAATAAAGGCTACGAATGGTTAATCTTCTTAAAGTTCTAAAATAGGAGCTATTTAGAGCTACTTCCTAAATCAATTACTAATGCTTAATAGATTATACCTAATTTTGTCAAATGAAATTTGCATATAAATAGATTTATATTCACTGATATTCACAAAGCGTCATCTAACCCCAAAGTAAGCATGAGACTGAAATACTTATATAGGTACTTTTTAAATGTATGTGTAAGTCCAAAGACTTTTTATTTTTTTATTTTTGTGTCTACTAAATTTGTGTCTTACAATGTTTAAGTTCTCAAAAGAAAAGTGTATTTAATGTTATTTTGTTTGTATCTTTTCATTTAGTATATATTTTTTAAAGTTTTCCCTTATTTTGTCGGTGGTTGTTATAAGCGTGCTGTCTTCACCTATAATTGTAATACCATTTAGCTTGTGTCTTCGTGTTTTTATGTATTGATTCGATGTGTATTATGTTGGTGAACTAATGAATAAATAAATTACAAATACTTACCGTGGCATAGCAAAAGTAGACACATTAATCCCTTCAACATTTTTTCTTATTGGTATGCAATTTTTGATTCATAAAATCTTTATGAACGTCTAAAATTAACCAGAAAAATGATTAATAAGGTACTGATTACAATTGTATTTAAATTTCAAGTTTAATTAAAATTCTTACGATATAACTCGTTTATAGCACCTTTGATATGAGTTATATATGATATGAGTTTTTATTGCTGAAATCTACAAAGAAAACAATTTAAACTATTTCTCTTACTATTTCGCACTCTTCGACTTATTGCTTGGGAAGGGTCTCTGATTTATGATGGATGTGGAAAATCAAGGGCTGAAATACAGTACAATCGAGAATATCTAGACCTATGGAAATGTTTAAGCCTGATTCTAGGGATTTCCTAACATAAGGCAGATAAGTGGGCAGTGAACAACATATTTATACATATAACAGTAGTAATTATGATTGGTAGGTAGCTACACGCACTGCGCCCTTTGAGTGAGATCGCTTACGACATGCGCACGCGCCGATGCTAGGGTTGTCCCTTTTTATGTTATAATATACGGTCAAAACGCTCACCTGATAGTAAATGATACGCCTGACCATGACAGAGCGGCATTAAATGAAACAACTGATAGACTGTTATTATTCTCTGGCAATGCCACACTAGAGACAACAGATGATAGGTCCCTGATACTCGGTAATTTCACTAGGTACAGTGCCCTCAACCCGAAACACAAAAGAGCATAACACTCCTGTTCTACGGGACGATATCTGGCACTGCGGTGGTACCTACCTAGGTGACTCAGTACCGAGTTTACCACCTTGTAAAGATTTTAATTACTAACTTTAACAGGCCGTGACAGTCCACTGCTCAGTTTGACTGAGGGCATCATCAATGATAGTGAATGCTTTTGCGATAATCTTCACGCTTAGCAGACGTGTTAGCGTTCCCGCCATAACTTGTCAGTCCCCGCCTACCCGCGCGTTTTTTTCTGATTGTCTATTATTCGATGAGTAGAATTGAGTTTTCAAAGGTCGACAAGGTCAATTCCACAGACATCCGAATATACAATTAGACTGGACAAGCCGCCAAGTTTATAGGCAGTCCCAGTTTCGCAATTTCTTTTCGGTTCTTACCTGTGAAAAGTTATTATATTCTTGGTAAATTTACTGATTCATGCGATGAGCATGTTTCAATTGCACAGGATGGCATTTTGGGAAAAAACGGTAATTTCTTCTAATATTCGTACGTCTTGACTCGTCTCACAGAGCGTAAACTGGCAGCCAGTGTATGCTCGTTGAGCTTAATTTGTCGCACTTTAACGCGGCTTGCCCCATTCCCGTATTGGGAATCTGTGGTCAATTCATTCACGAACGTGCGTCGACCACATTGAAAGGACGTACATACCTTTGATTCCTACACCATACATAACTTACGCCATAAAATCTATTTATTGCGTAGACTATTTATGGTGTAGGTAATAAAATTATTTGTTGTCGGCTAGAATACGCTTTTATTCTAGCCGACGACAAATAATTATATTGTAGTTCTCTGTTTATTTGTGAGTGTCAAAACCATACCTGTTGGATTTCACATTTATAGTGGAAAATTGCTACTGTTAATAGGCTTGAAATTGAATAAGATTATTAATTGTTACAAAACGACAACCCTATATCACCCTTAGGCGTATTACTAACTATCCACGGAGCTGTCTCAAGCAACCTCAAATGATTTACAGTGTGTTCGCGCCTTAAGGCGGAGATTTCCAAGGAAAATTCATTCGGCGCTTTCAAACTAATGACTGTTTGCATTTATCTTACACGAGACATAAAACAAATAAGCTCTCGATACTGTGATACTACTAACGTTTAGTAAGGAAAGTGAGAAATAGGACTAAAATGTTCCTGACGCTGTATTTTCAGTAAGCCCAGATTTTTACTATTCAACACTGTGATTCAGAGACATAAGCAAATTCAAATTGAAATGTTTTATTGCATGTCATATTACATAGATAGGATGGTACATATACAGGTTTCCCAGTAGGTATACATGTGACGCCCTGCAAGGGCATAGCAAATTGATGAGAGGTCTAACTAAATTTCTTAATAACTATTATAGTACTGTAGTAAAGTAGGACACAATATTTTTACTTTTACAAAATTTTAACAAATAAACAACATTTACATATTATCTTAAAGACTACACATTTATATAACACAATATAACATGAAGACAGGTAACATAACAAATAAATTAAGACTTAGACTTACAGGTAGGAAGGACATTGGATGTTTAATTATTTTACTTATAACTTTATTTTTATCAAGCATTGCACAGATCTCATGAACACTACATTTATAATAATAATAATAATAAGTTTTTATTTCTTAATAAAAGTTACACATTTATACACAGTGATTGAGGCCACCATTTAAGCAAGTAATGCCTGTGCCTGGTGCCCTCGCTCTTCCATATCCCTAAATTTCTTAATTGTAAGTGTGCAGATAACAACATTTAATGTGTTCTTAATCACGATACAAACATTTATGCTCTTAAAAACTACTTACAAAAGTGTGTGTGTGAGTGTTGTGTGTGTGTGTGTGAGTGTGTGTGAGTGTGTGTGTGTGTGTGTGTGTGTGAGTGTGTGTGTGTTGTGTGTGTGTGTGTGTGTGGTGCGGGCGTCTGCGTGTGATTATTTGAATGCGTGAATGTGTATGTGGCATGTGTACGATCTATCACTTAAATATCAGTATATTCTCTGTTTCCTCATAATCAAGTGGCATAAGAAATTTTGTTATTAAACCTTTGCATTCATGCAATNTATGAACGTCTAAATTAACCAGAAAAATGATTAATAAGGTACTGATTACAATTGTATTAAATTTCAAGTTTAATTAAAATTTTACGATATAACTCGTTTATAGCACCTTTGATATGAGTTATATATGATATGAGTTTTTATTGCTGAAATCTACAAAGAAAACAATTTAAACTATTTCTCTTACTATTTCGCACTCTTCGACTATTGCTTGGAAGGTCTCTGATTTATGATGGATGTGGAAAATCAAGGGCTGAAATACAGTACAATGAAATATCTAGACCTATGGAAATGTTTAAGCCTGATTCTAGGGATTTCCTAACATAAGGCAGATAAGTGGGCAGTGAACAACATATTTATACATATAACAGTAGTAATTATGATTGGTAGGTAGCTACACGCACTGCGCCCTTTGAGTGAGATCGCTTACGACATGCGCACGCGCCGATGCTAGGGTTGTCCCTTTTATGTTATAATATACGGTCAAAACGCTCACCTGATTAGTAAATGATACGCCTGACCATGACAGAGGCATTAAATGAAACAACTGATAGACTGTTATTATTCTCTGGCAATGCCACACTAGAGACAACAGATGATAGGTCCCTGATACTCGGTAATTTCACTAGTACAGTGCCCTCAACCCGAAACACAAAAGAGCATAACACTCCTGTTCTACGGGACGATATCTGGCACTGCGGTGTACCTACCTAGGTGACTCAGTACCGAGTTTACCACCTTGTAAAATTTTAATTACTAACTTTAACAGGCCTGACAGTCCACTGCTCAGTTTGACTGAGGGCATCATCAATGATAGTGAATGCTTTTGCGATAATCTTCACGCTTAGCAGACGTGTTAGCGTTCCCGCCATAACTTGTCAGTCCCCGCCTACCCGCGCGTTTTTTTCTGATTGTCTATTATTCGATGAGTAGAATTGAGTTTTCAAAGGTCGACAAGGTCAATTCCACAGACATCCGAATATACAATTAGACTGGACAAGCCGCCAAGTTTATGGCAGTCCAGTGTTGCAATTTCTTTTCGGTTCTTACCTGTGAAAAGTTATTATATTTCTTGGTAAATTTACTGATTCATTGCGATGATGGCATGTTCAATTGCACAGGATGGCATTTTGGAAAAAACGGTAATTTCTTCTAATATTCGTACGTCTTGACTCGTCTCACAGAGCGTAAACTGGCAGCCAGTGTATGCTCGTTGAGCTTAATTTGTCGCACTTTAAACGCGGCTTGCCCCATCTCCTGTATTGGGAAATCTGTGGTCAATTCATTCACGCACGTGCGTCGACCACATTGAAAGGACGTACATACCTTTGATTCCTACACCATACATAACTTACGCCATAAAATCTATTTATTGCGTAGACTATTTATGGTGTAGGTAATAAAATTATTTGTTGTCGGCTAGAATACGCTTTATTCTAGCCGACGACAAATAATTATATTGTAGTTCTCTGTTTATTTGTGAGTGTCCAAACCATACCTGTTGGATTTCACATTTATAGTGGAAAATTGCTACTGTTAATAGGCTTGAAATTGAATAAGATTATTAATTGTTACAAAACGACAACCCTATATCACCCTTAGGCGTATTACTAACTATCCACGGAGCTGTCAAGCAACCTCAAATGATTTACAGTGTGTTCGCGCCTTAAGGCGGAGATTTCCAAGGAAAATTCATTCGGCGCTTTCAAACTAATGACTGGTTGCATTTATCTTACACGAGACATAAAACAAATAAGCTCTCGATACTGTGATACTACTAACGTTTAGTAAGGAAAGTGAGAAATAGGAGACTAAAATGTTCCTGACGCTGTATTTTCAGTAAGCCCAGATTTTTACTATTCAACACAGTGATTCAGAGCATAAGCAAATCAAATTCAAATGTTTATTGCATGTCATATTACATAGATAGGATGGTACATATACAGTTTCCCAGTAGGTATACATGTGACGCCCTGCAAGGGCATAGCAAATTGATGAGAGGTCTAACTAAATTTCTTAATAACTATTATAGTACTGTAGTAAAGTAGGACACAATATTTTTACTTTTACAAAATTTTAACAAATAAACAACATTTAACATATTATCTTAAAGACTACACATTTATATAACACAATATAACATGAAGACAGGTAACATAACAAATAAATTAAGACTTAGACTTACAGGTAGGAAGGACATTGGATGTTTAATTATTTTACTTATAACTTTATTTTTATCAAGCATTGCACAGATCTCATGAACACTACATTTGTATTTTCTATTCTTGAATTAGGCGTTTTGTGTTTTTGCAGAAATTAAACATTTGTCAATGTTTTATGAAAGTGAATTAGAAATAGGAAATAAAATTATTTTACTATAATTTATTTATTTTTATCGTTAAAAAATTCATGTAGGTCATAATAGCATTTATTTATAAAGAAAGTTTTTAATGTTTTGGTGAATAGTGTATGACATTCCAGGTTCTTTATGCGGTTCGGTATATGATTATAGAATTATTAACAAAATGTGTGGGCTTGATGAAATTAATTTTAATTTAGTGAAAGGTACTTTAAGTTTATTTAAATATCTATAGATAGATATGATTCTTTATTGCACACCAAAAAAAGATACATATTTAACAAGAAATGAAGGAAAATAATGCAATTCAGGCGGCCTTATCGCTTGGAGCGATCTCTTCCAGACAACCTCACAAACATAGAAAGTTACAACATGAAAGGGCAATACAGTGCAAAGTAAGAAAAGCTTAATTCAACTTATAAATACATAATTATATTTCAACATTAACATATATACACATATAAAATATAAATAAACATATATATATATATATTACGTTTAATTGTTCTTATTTTTTAGCAGTTAGTTAATGCTCTATGGCAGGAAGTTCTGAAGTCCACTGCTGAACGAAAGTCTCTCCCAAAGATTTCTTCTCATACCGATCCCTAGAAGCCGACATCCATCTGCTGCCAGCCACCCACTACATTAACTTGTTAATTATTTGAAACTCCCTTGTAGATACATCCTACTTAATGTTTGTTTAGTCCGATTAGTATTAGAAAGTTAAGTTAACTAATCCACTGCTATGCCCCTTAACGATGGGTTACAATCACTTTGCCTATCGAGACTATCAAAGTAGGCTTAGTCCGCCGTGAGATATGCGCTAAATAAATTCTTGCCTACCTTCGCGAAAAGCCTCTACGATTATTATGGTCATAAACTAAGTTATATAGTTTAAGCATTTAAATCTGTTCGGGTATTGGTATGTTCGGGTATTGGTATGTTCGTATTGGTATGTTCGGTATTGGATGTCGGGTATTGTATGTTCGGTATTGGTATGTTCGGGTATTGGTATGTTCAAATTATTGTAGATTTCACTTCGTAGAATGAGTTCGGCCCTCCAAACACCAACTTATCTTTAAGACTCAAAGTATCTAAGTATTTATATGTTAGTCCGTTTTGGTATGTTTAACTTTTTTATCTTTATTATTATAATTTTAATGTCACTAAATGTATTGCCTTTGCAAAGCATCGCAATGGCTTAAGCTGAGACGGAACCGTTTGACCTTTTTTAATGTTTCTTTTTATTTTGTAATATTTTTAAGAAGTTTAAATAAGTTTTTTCCTTAATTGTATTTTTATATTTATTGTCAAAGGTCAATAAATGGTTTTCTTTCTTTCTTATGCCTATAGTCGAGAAGCTTTAACCCATTGAACGCCGGAAATCTGGACTCAATAGGAAATCAATTGTATCTGGCGCCTTAAGCCGTCATTAGCAAGCAAAGGGTTAAGATAGGCGTCTCAGGTAGTACTGCCAGGTAATGAAGCGAGGTGATACCTATGGTTATCAAAAAGGCATAGCAAAAAAAAGGCAGAGGACGACCTTGATATGGTATATGGTGCACTAAAATGACTAGTTTCGTACCAAAAGCAGATCTAACCACCCCAAAAACCAAAGACTTGAAACCTTATGGTAGTGGAGTATGTTTTGCAGCTAAAAGTTAACCCTATCACAATAAGTTTTTCTGGCTTTGTGACTGATTAAATCCAATGAAGCAGGCGGCATTCCTACGAAATTGATAAACTTTCGTAGGATTCTACAAAATACAAAATATATATACTAAACTTAAATGCACGCGTTTTAAAACGAACCTTATGTTTAGGACGTCTATCACTACCTTGCCGTAACACAGTCTTGTACTAGTACGGAAGGTAAAGGATTGTGTTTTCTGTACCTACCTACAAAATATAATGATTATTACTAGTTATACCTAGCTCAATTTAAGAAATAAACTGTAACTATCTAGGTTATAATGGTTTTGGTATGTACAATTGTAACATTATTATGCACAATAAATGTTTTTGTATTTTTGTATTATATCTATTCCGAACCGGTGGTGGAGTCACAAAAAAATATGATAATAATAACAATTGACGGATTCAAAAGTATCTGTAACAGATTTATTTGAATAAAGTTTTTTTTCTTTCTTTCAAAAATATTATATTACGCTCTATTTTTTGTAAATTAGGGAAATTTACCGCAGAGCTACGAAAGTTTTTGGACACAAGCATGGGCACTGTCAACACGGACCAATCGTAGAGCAGTGTATTACTTGCCCCATTTTGAAGAAGCGTATATTTAAACGCTCTTCTGTGATTGGTCAGAACATTTAGAATCTTAATGAATAGAATGAATATTCGTAAATTTATTAATTTACCACGAAACGTTTCCGATTAATTAATTAAGAAAAATTTACGCGTAAAATAATACAATTTATCTCTAGTGTAGAATACTGCGAAAAGCTATAAATTTCCTAGGAAATTAATCAATTTGCGATTCTTATTATTTTCCTGTGAAATATATATGACTATCTCAAATAGCTCATACTTAATTGCCTTCATAGTAATAATTTTACATAGTGAGTTGTGAATTATTGCAGTATTTACGTCTACCTGTGATCCAGATATATAGATAGCGCCCATTTACACTGCACCGGAGCATCGCGTGGATCGTCTTAGCGTCGTATTAGCAGGCTCCACCGGTTGCGTGATTTATACGGCCACTGGTGTGGTACAAGTTATAAACTGAATTTTCTTATTCAAAATCACGTCCCTAATTCCGCTAATAATAAAATGCGTTAATTTAATCGTTCATCATCATCAGCTCATTAAACGTCCCCACCGAGGGGCACGAGCCTACCCGTATAGGGTGATTAGGCCTTAGTCGTCCACGCGGACCCAGTGCGGATTGGACGACTTCACACACAACCTTCGAATCTCTTCGCAGGCGTGCATGAAGGTTTCCTCACGATGTTTTTGTTAGATTCGTTATTGTGTCCAAATTGTAAAAATGTGCACTCATTCGTTCTGTTTTCTTGTTGTTGGTACAAATTAATCATAAAATGTATCAGTGATATTCAAAAATGCATTAGGTAAACTCAACCCGCGGGATAAGTTCGAGCGAGCTCAGTTGACTAGGGAGCCATAAAATATGGAACATTTACAGTTAATGTCTTATGACTTGTGCCACACTCTGCGCCGGCGCCGCGCGTCACTTGTCGCCGCTATATCGTTGTCGCTCTGACTCACCGCGTCGACAAACAAACGGGTTTTGATCATCTGGGTATACTCGGTGCTTAAGGGCTGGACCACAGACATCCGAATATACAATTGGACTGGACAAGCCGCCAAGTTTATAGGCAGTCCCAGTATCGCAATTTATTTTCGGTTCTTACCTGTGAAAAGTTATTATATTTCTTGATAAATTTAATGATTCATTGCGACGATGGCATGTTAAAATTGCACAGGATGGCATTTTGAAAAAAAGCGGTAATTTCTTCTAATATTCGTGCGTCTTGAATCGTCTCACAGAGCGTAAACTGCCCGTTTGTTGTATGCTCGTTGAGCTTACATTTGTCGCACTTTAAACGCGGCTTGCCCCATCTCATGTATTGGGAAATCTGTGGGCTGGACTGAAAGATTCGTGGGCTACTAGAATCGGTTAGTTTATGTTCCAAGTACAGGCTTTACCTCAGCTACCACATGGCAGAAGTCACAATATCGCATCAAAAACGGTTCAAAGTCATGTCTGAATATTCAAAAATCGTACTTCTAATTGTAAAGTAGTTAACATAAATCAAATGTCAATTTCATCAAACGTAGTTAAAACTAAAGACTGATTTGTGGAACTTAGGTTTGCTTTCGAAGTATTTTGCTTAAGTGTGTTTCATTAAAAAAGCTCGCTTTGCGTGTTTGGAGTTAATTCAACTCCACAGTAAGTCTGGTAATTATATTGCAAAATAAAAACAGAAGTAAGTAGTTGTTAACTTCTGTTGTTGTCTTCTGTGTTCAATAAAGGGAGTATTTATTTATCAACATACATTGCACGCAAGGTCAACAAGATTTTAATTTAATTTTGCATATTTTATTCAATAAAACTCTATAATACATTGAAAATTGGTTTCCCAGGATACAGGCTTTGCTTAGTTTGGGAACCCCTGGAATGAAGTGATTTTGACAATTTAAGCACTTGTAAATTTATTTCTAGCTGAGCTTTTTAAGTCTGTTACAATAAATATTTATTGCCAAAACTTGCATAAACTCTTCTTAGATGGAGGATAGATAGAATATTCTTTATTGTACAATTCCAAGACACTTCTCCTTAATACTCGACCACGGATTTAGCACTGGAATTCCTTGTATCAATGCGATTAGGAGCAATAGCGCAGTTGCCTGTTATGATCAGGGTGACGCGAGTAGGCCGTTCAGGGATTTAGTCTGAAGGCAACCGGAGCTATTTGAAGGATTACAGTAAGGAGTTGAAAGCTTAAGCTTTTAGGTCGAAATTAATGTTAATATGTTGTATTATATAGGCACGTTGTTATGTCATGTACTACTAATTCTTTCTTTCGAATTCGAACTGACTACTGCTGTTGGCCGCAGATAGCCTTTACAGCTTCACCGAGCAATTGGCGATATGTGCTACGAAGACTGAAGTCATTAATATCTAGATTTTCGAGGACTATTCATACTATTATACAAAGCCGTTGTCACCTGTGGGTTTAGCGCTATCAATGAACAGTATTACAATAATATTTCTTCGCTTTTTCTGGTACAAAAATGCTGACGTATCATTATAATAATTCTCGACCTTGAAATATTTTGTGACTCGATTCCCTTTTGTAGCTTATCCAAAAGTTGGGTACATACATCCAAGAAGAACAGGATCTTGCCCAAAATAGAATAAATATCCCCTTACAACCACACGCGCCATCTAGCCAAATTAAGCATTAGCCTCTATGGATACTAAACAACTGATAAACATACGTAATTATACTGTTTCTTGTAAATACATACATCATGCATAGAAAAAACCCACACCAATACAAACAAACATGTTCATGCACACAAATGTTTGTACCTTACGAACCCAGAACTCTTGGTGTAATAGCCAACGTCTCAACATGAAGCCTAGATATATAAGGTTTTTGCCATTTGGCTACGGAACCTTAATAATAGCCGACGTCTCAACATGACGAATCTATAAGGGTTCCGTGTTTGCCATTTGGCTACGGAACCATAAAACCAAGGAAAGAATAACAATTACGAGTTATTTTAATAAAACTAGGGATACATGGGTGAATCTTATGTAGGTACCTGCCAATACCTTGTTATATAGGTAACACATATTTGAATTATAAAAGGTATTTCAAGTTTACTCGCAAAAATGTGGCTCAACTTGTTGGGTTTGTCGCTTAGATATTAATTTACATGGTAAACGGTCATTTATGCAATCGACATTTGACTTTGAGGCTGGTGATCAGATAATTACGTAATTCCCAACCTATCTAGGTCATCAAAGTTGTCTAAACTAGTCTAAATACCTAAACAGTGCTTATTGATAAATTATTGCAGAGTTTTGTACAGGTTCTCGTTATGGATTGTGGCCTTCCGTCCCCACGTATCAATGTTTTCGAATTTTCGAAATTATATGTACGTTATACAACACTTATACGGTAAGGAAAACATCGTAAGGGAACCTGCGAAAGATTCAACAATTGTGCGTGATGTCGATAATTCGCACTGGTCCCGCGTGGACGACACTCTATACGGTAGCCTCGCCCCTCGGTGGGGACATTTAATGAGCTGATGAAATCATTTTACATGAGGTTTTAATACTAGAATAAAAACAAACTTGCTGTTCCGGACTTGACTACATAAAATAGGTAAATCTTTTATAGGAAGATGTATAAAGTTTTCAATAAGTACCGCAAAATATTGTAGAGTTGCCCTTTCATATGTTTAAAGTTAGAATCAAACAACACCTTTCTAAAAAAGGTACTACACTATTGCCGAATATTATGTGATAAAAATCCGTGGTCTTAAACTGCTCAGCTTTCAGTGTTTATGATATATTGTTACATTAAGAATTGTTTTTAAAAAAGGCAACACTGTTGAGTTTTTTTGGGTGCTTCTTTCTCAACAGGCCAAACCACTGAAGCACTTTTTTTTTCAAAGCATCAAAACTAATATTTTTAGTTTAGTAAATCGTTTTTATTATATTTTTGTATATTTCTTGACGTTCATAAGTGCTTTTTGTAAGCCTAATTTGAAATAAATGTTTTTGACTTTGACTTTGAATTATTTAGCATAATTATTTTCCCATAAAACGTAGCCTATATGTTAATTCAGGGTGTCAGCTAACTTCAGACCAAATTTTATGTAAATTGTTTCAGCCGTTTAGTAAATAAACAAAAAACCTATTTCATTTTTGCGCTGTTGCGGCATACATGTGAAGTTTCACTGTATGTACTTATATTATTAATAATGTTTATGTATATGAATGTTTTTGGTATGAACCAAAGTAAAAAAGCAGTAAAAAATTAATAAAAAATCATTTTTTGATTCATTCGTTCATTAATTGATACTTTTTAAATTTTTTGAAGAAGTACAGTTTTAATGGACACGTAAACAAAATGATAATAAGAATACAATACTATTTATTTTAATTTATTACAAAACGTAAAAAAGGTGTCCCAGATCACTGTCCCTAGTCTGTGACATGGTACCCATAAGGCTGACAACATTCCCGGGTTGTATAGCCAAACTTAAATGTTCAAGAAAGGCACCTACTCGCCTGTCACCTGTATACTCGGCTATACGTTTTACTAAATCCGATATACACGCATGGGCACATGGTCCCCGAGTTCAAACGTTTCCACAGCAAAAGGTTAAATAAAACTTGTTGTAAGGTTGCATATTTACGAACTTTGTTGAATTCAGCTGAAGCAGCCGCTGACCCAGCCTCAGACGAACTACGTGGAAGATGAGACGGCGCTAAAGTTGTCGACGCAAGTAACATCCCACACTAAAGGACGACCCATCTTCCACGGAACTAAGTCGTTCCATCGGGCCCCTGCCATCACTCCTCACAAGGAGGGCTAGTTCAAGGATGGCAGGAATAGATGCACTAGCCAGAGCTCTTCTGATGATTTCATTCAAGTTCGCATGACGGGAGAAACGGCCGGCACTAAATACAATACAATTATTTTAAATCTTCTTCAACTGAAATAAGTAAAAAAACTGCATCTAAGATAAGTTTCAACAATATTTCACTGCGGTATTTGTCTCAGATTAAATATTAAATGTGATAATTGATGTCTAAAGTGGCTACTCGTGTCGGCCGATAAGATAATTTCGTGAAACGCCAATCTTTAGACATTAACCCACAATTTGGGTTAAGACTTAATACCTCACGCCGTGACCTAGGTTTCTCCCAATGGAGTCCATTAACACGATAAAGGGTTTATCTCACTGAGAAGTATATTTTAACGTTAAAAACATGTATAAATATATAACGTACGATGTCAGTGCCAAAAATAATCACTTTTTAGGATTCCGTAGCCATTTTTTTTTATTTGGAGGGTGGAGAGTGAATTTTGTGTTCGCGTTCTAACACACACTCTCATAAGTATACTGTAAAGTCGTAAAAATTCCGGTCAAGACGGCCCATTACGCTGATGCCCATGCTTGAAATTCAAGACGAACAGCCATTTCTTCCACACATAAAAAGCTCGGCATGACTATTTTTTTTATTTATATTACACAAACAGGATACATTCTTTACATGTAATACATAGCATTTAATGTTCCAGACAGTAGCCCATAAATAATATTAATACAGTGGCACCGCGATAAAGACGATTAGACGACTTTTAAGTTTCAACAAAAAACATTTAAAACTTAAACAGTAAAACATAAAACAAAAAAAAAATAACATAAATAGGTAATATAGCAATCAAATGTGTAAATCAAAACGTTTGCCAATCAGCTGTTGTATTTCAGCTACGGGTGAAAAGAGGACAACAGGCCCATTCCAGTACAATTTATATATAATGTTTGAATTGTTTACTAAAATGTTTTGTAACTGGAACACATTGTGCTTAGCAAGACTACACATTCAGAAGGATCATCTGGCGATCACGTAGCTTTAGCTAGGCATTTAGTATTAAACCAAAACCAGTATCCTAGTGAGATGTTACCTTAATTGCCATAATTAATCTATGCTTGTACAAGTAAGGATGTGCAATTAAATAATTATGGGTCTGGTTTCTCACATCTGATCGACTTTAATTTCTAGATGCTCATTGAAATTTATTTACACTGACTTCTCGTAGGTACAGTCAGCGTCTAAAAGTAGCGTCACTTAGGGTATCCAAATTAATAGACTCAACCAAAAAGTCAATAATATCGGTACAAACTAATCGTCCACATTGTTGATAACATTATAGTCGCTCAAAAGATCGGACGTTTAAAATGTCATATAGATAGGTTCAAACAAAGCGCCAATGATATGGTTACAGTCACTGCGTCAATGGTATAAGTGTTAAAAGGAAAAATATACTGTACTGCTATATGTTTTAAGCATTATTTTTCTCGTCAGTGATCAGTAAAACATTTCGGTTGCTTCTATTAATTTGAATACCCTAAGTGTCCCTACCTTTTAGACGCTGACTGTACTCGCCTAATATTAAATTGTTGAAGAGATGTGTTAATGGTAACATGTTCATCATCTTTTGACGACTTCTTGTGGTGAAATGATTAAGTAGTCGGCTGCTACAATCAGGGTTCCGGGTTCCATCGCAAATCAGTAGGTATTTATTTATTTATAATTATTCACTTACACATCACAATAATAAAATATAGGCGTTGCGTTGGCGCTAAACGGCAATCAAAAATTAGTAAACAAAAATAAAAATACATGCAATTTCTCTCAGTCTCTCTGTCTCTATCCCTTCGTATAATTTATTTTATATTACTCTCATCAAAAATATCAACTTTGTATGGGGGGCTACACGATTGGAAATAACACGGTTGCCATTTTATACACGAAAACATACCTAACACGAAGACTAAAAGACAGATATTTATAACGCAAAGTTAACACGCCTCGATTTATTTTTAAACCCGGCAATCTTAGTTCATTCAATGTCATACAAAAACATTGCCTAAAGAATTTAACTAGCTTACAGTGGATCAAGTCTTAACACTATAATAATAAGCCTTTTATTCGGACAACAGTTGAGATACATAAGTTTCTTTGACTAATACTACTTAATTAACTAATTTTCGTGTATATATTCTTTTTGAATTTTTTGTAAGTCTGTTGGCCAGTTAGCAAAGGCCTCCTCCAACCTACTCCATTCTGATGTCTCTCTGGCTACTCTACTCAATGTTTGCCCAGCCACCTGCCTGATATCATCGTCCCATCTTTTTTGTTGTCTCCCTCTTTTCCTTTTCCCTTCCCTTGGATCCCGTTGTGTTACTATTTTGTTCCACTTATCCTTTCCTCTTATCATGTGTCCCGACCACTTCCATTTCAACCTTTTTATTTTCAGGGCTACTTCTTAACACTACGTCAACTCTAAATGTAGTAAATATCGATGAATAATCACTTGATACAGTGACTATTTTTCTTCAGTACTGCTCTGTCCTAATCAGGCGTGTCACTGACCCTCAGCTGAGCGAATTGATCGTCCCGAACATTTTATAACATAAAAAGAAGACAATTGTCCCGCTTCTCCTCCTATGTGTGTCATTAGAGGCGTCTAAGAAATAATAAATATTGACGAACCATCTGGTGTAATGGGTGAGACGTTGGCTATTCATCAAAGGGATCCAGGTTTGCTCCCCGGGCAGCACAAACATTTGGAATCATAAACATGTCTGTTTCTATTGGTCTAGGTGTTTCTATGTGTAATATGTATGTATTTACGAAAAAATATATAAGTACGTTTATCCGTTGATTAATATACATTTAACAGACGCATGCTTAGTTTGGGCTAGATGGCGCTTGTGAATGTCAGTGGATATTAATTTATTATTTAATTTATAATGGTGGGCAACAGCGCCTTCCTGTGTATTCGTTTATACTGCGGCTACAAACCGCCTGCCCAGCATGGTGAGTACGGGCATATCCCACCCATGAGAAGTGGCACCATATGTACAAAGCTGTTAATTTTAAAAATATTGAAATATTATCAAACGCAACATTGAACAGATGGTCACATCGAGATCTAGGCGCAATTGCAATTTGCGACTTCCTTGTTGCGATTGCGTATTTTCCAGGGATGGGCTTAGGGATGGTTTCCAGCTCGTAAGTTTTTACATGCAATGCCTATGGTCAGGGTGAATGTAGCTTTACGATGATGAAAGAATAACTTAGATATTAAATTTGGAATATCTGATAAATGGAATAGCCGATATGAAGATTTCAAAAAGTAATCTATATGAATTGAAACAGTTCTGAAAATTATAATATATTACATTCAATAAAATGAGTCATATATGATTATTTATTATATGAAATATGATACACGATGTTTTTGAAAAAGGAATTCAACAAAAGTATGAACATACACATGGTCTAAATTTTGGTCCGTATTTATATTAACGGTGAAGGAAAACATGGTGAGGAAACCTTCATGCACACCTGCGAAGAGATTCAAAGGTTGTGTGTGAAGTCGTCCAATCCGCACTGGGCCTGCGTGGACGACTAAGGCCTAATCACTCTACACGGGTAGGCTCGTGCCCCTGGTGGGGACGTTTAATGAGCTGATGATGATGAGTATATCAACTTATAAAATGTAAAAAGTGATTATTGTGATGTCACACGATTATAGTAGTGGCTCATTTATATGTTATCGCGAACTTTTGTAGATATTGATAATATCATTGCATTTATTCTGGAATGAAGCTGACTGTGTGACGGTGGTGCCCCTCAGATAATATACATCATCATCAGCTCATTAAACGTCCCCACCGTGGGGCACGAGCCTACCCGTATAGGGTGATTAGGCCTTAGTCGTCCACGCGGGCCCAGTGCAGATTGGACGACTTCACACACAACCTTCGAATCTCTTCGCAGGCGTGCATGAAGGTTTCCTCACGATGGTTTCCTTCACCGTAAGAGCGTCGGATAACGTACATATATTTTCGAAAATTCGAAAAAACATTGGTACGTGTCGGGATTTGAACCTCAACCCTCCCGGTAGAAAGCGACAGTCCACACCACTGAGCCACCGACGCTCAGATAATATACGAGTAACACCTACTGTCTTGCCCTAACTGTCCATCATGCTGTTTCCGAGATCCTGAATGGCAAATGAAAGGGTGGTCAAAGTGGCCCAATATTGGCCGTATTATCATATTTAACCTGTTAATCCATATAGACTCATTTAGNACTAGAGACAACAGATGATAGGTCCCTGATACTCGGTAATTTCACTAGGTACAGTGCCCTCAACCCGAAACACAAAAGAGCATAACACTCCTGTTCTACGGACGATATCTGGCACTGCGGTGGTACCTACCTAGGTGACTCAGTACCGAGTTTACCACCTTGTAAATTTTAATTACTAACTTTAACAGGCCTTGACAGTCCACTGCGCAGTTTGACTGAGGGCATCATCAATGATAGTGAAGACGTGTTAGCGTTCCCGCCATAACTTGTCAGTCCCCGCCTACCCGCGCGTTTTTTTCTGATTGTCTATTATTCGATGAGTAGAATTGAGTTTTCAAAGGTCGACAAGGTCAATTCCACAGACATCCGAATATATAATTAGACTGGACAAGCCGCCAAGTTTATGGGCAGTCCCAGTGTCGCAATTTCTTTTCGGTTCTTACCTGTGAAAAGTTATTATATTTCTTGGTAAATTTACTGATTCATGCGATGATGGCATTTACAATTGCACAGGATGGCATTTTGGGCAAATACGGTAATTTCTTCTAATATTCGTGCATCTTGACTCGTCTCACAGAGCGTAAACTGGCAGCCAGTGTATGCTCGTTGAGCTTAATTTGTCGCACTTTACACGCGGCTTGCCCCATCTCCTGTATTGGGAAATCTGTGGTCAATTCATTCACGAACGTGCGTCGACCACATTGAAAGGACGTACCTTTGATCCTACACCATACATAACTTACGCCATAAAATATTTATTGCGTAGACTATTTATGGTGTAGGTAATAAAATTATTTGTTGTCGGCTAGAATACGCTTTTATTCTAGCCGACGACAAATAATTATATTGTAGTTCTCTGTTTATTTGTGAGTGTCAAAACCATACCTGTTGGATTTCACATTTATAGTGGAAAATTGCTACTGTTAATAGGCTTGAAATTGAATAAGATTATTAATTGTAACAAAACGACAACCCTATATCACCCTTAGGCGTATTACTAACTATCCACGGAGCTGTCTCAAGCAACCTCAAATGATTTACAGTGTGTTCGCGCCTTAAGGCGGAGATTTCCAAGGAAAATTCATTCGGCGCTTTCAAACTAATGACTGTTTGCATTTATCTTACACGAGACATAAAACAAATAAGCTCTCGATACTGATCTACTAACGTTTAGTAAGGAAAGTGAGAAATAGGACTAAAATGTTCCTGACGCTGTATTTTCAGTAAGCCCAGATTTTTACTATTCAACACAGTGATTCAGAGACATAAGCAAATTCAAATTGAAATGTTTTATTGCATGTCATATTACATAGATAGGATGGTACATATACAGGTTTCCCAGTAGGTATACATGTGACGCCCTGCAAGGGCATAGCAAATTGATGAAAGGTCTTAATAACTATTATAGTACTGTAGTAAAGTAGGACACAATATTTTTACTTTTACAAAATTTTAACAAATAAACAACATTTACATATTATCTTAAAGACTACACATTTATATAACACAATATAACATGAAGACAGGTAACATAACAAATAAATTAAGACTTAGACTTACAGGTAGGAAGGACATTGGATGTTTAATTATTTTACTATAATTTATTTATTTTTATCGTTAAAAAAATCATTTAGGTCATGATAGCATGTATTTATAAGGAAAGTTTTTAATGTTTTGGTGAATAGTGTATGACTTTCCAGGTTCTTTATGCGGTTCGGTATATGATTATAGATTATTTATTAACAAAATGTGTGGGCTTGATGAAATTAATTTTAATTTAGTGAAAGGGACTTTAAGTTTATTTAAATATCTATTGATAGATATAGATAGATATGATTCTTTATTGCACACCAAAAAAAGATACATATTTAACAAGAAATGAAGGAAAATAATGCAATTCAGGCGGCCTATCGCTTGGAGCGATCTCTTCCAGACAACCTCACAAACATAGAAAGTTACAACATGAAAGGGCAATACAGTGCAAAGTAAGAAAAGCTTAATTCAACTTATAAATACATAATTATATTTCAACATTAACATATATACACATATAAAATATATTTAAATATAAAATACATATATAAATATATATATATTGTTACGTTTAATTGTTTTTATTTTTTAGCAGTTACGTTTTATCATCATTCCAAGTTCTGAAGTCCACTGCTGAACAAAAGTCTCTCCCAAAGATTTCTTCTCATACCGATCCCTAGAAGCCGACATCCATCTGCTGCCAGCCACCTACTACATTAACTTGTTAATTATTTGAAACTCCCTTGTAGATACATCCTACTTAATGTTTGTTTAGTCCGATTAGTATTAGAAAGTTAAGTCAATCACAAGTTAACTAATCCACTGCTATGCCCCTTAACGATGGGTTACAATCACTTTGCCTATCAAGACTATCAAAGTAGGCTTAGTCCGCCGTGAGATATGCGCTAAATAAATTCTTGCCTACCTTCGCGAAAAGCCTCTACGATTATTATGGTCAAAAACTAAGTTATATAGTTTAAGCATTTAAATCTGTTCGGGTATTGGTATGTTCGGGTATTGGTATGTTCGGGTATTGGTATGTTCAAATTATTGTAGATTTCACTTCGTAGAATGAGTTCGGCCCTCCAAACACCAACTTGTCCTTAAGACTCAAAGTATCTAAGTATTTATATGTTAGTCCGTTTTGGTATGTTTAACTTTTTTATCTTTATTATTATAATTTTAATGTCACTAAATGTATTGCCTTTGCAAAGCATCGCAATGGCTTAAGCTGAGACGGAACCGTTTGACCTTTTTTAATGTTTCTTTTTATTTTGTAATATTTTTAAGAAGTTTAAATAAGTTTTTTCCTTAATTGTATTTTTATATTTATTGTCAAAGGTCAATAAATGGTTTTCTTTCTTTCTTATCAATGTCTATAGTCGAGAAGCTTTAACCCATCGAACGCCGGGAATCTAGACAATAGAAGATCAATTGTATCTGGCGCCTTAAGCCGTCATTAGCAAGCAAAGTGTTAAGAAAGGCGTCTGAGGTAGTACTGCCAGGTAATGAAGCGAGGTGATACCTATGGTTATCAAAAAGGGTTTGAACTTGGCACAGCAAAAAAGAGGCAGAGGATGACCTTCATATGGTATATGGTGCACTAAAATGACCAGTTTCGTACCAAAAGCGGATCTAACCAGCCCTAGGTTTTGCAGCTAAAAGTTAACCCTATCACAATAAGTTTTTCTGGCTTTGAGACTGATTAAATACAATGAAGCAGGCGGCATTCCTACGAAATTGATAAACTTTCGTAGGATTCTACAAAAGAGGAGATAAATTATATACTAAACTTAAATGCACGCGTTTTAAAACGAACCTTATGTTTAGGACGTCTATCACTACCTTGCCGTAACACAGTCTTGTACTAGTACGGAAGGTAAAGGATTGTGTTTTCTGTACCTACCTACAAAATATAATGATTGATGTATTACTAGTTATACCTAGCTCAATTTAAGAAATAAACTGTAACTATGTAGGTTATAATGGTTTTGGTATGTACAAATTGTAACATTATTATGCACAATAAATGTTTTTGTATTTTTGTATTATATCTATTCCGAACCGGTGGTGGAGTCACAAAAAAATATGATAATAATAACAATTGACGATTCAAAAGTATCTGTAACAGATTTATTTGAATAAAGTTTTTTTTCTTTCTTTCAAAAATATTATATTACGCTCTATTTTTTGTAAATTAGGGAAATTTACCGCAGATCTACGAAAGTTTTTGGACACAAGCATGGGCACTGTCAACATGGACCAATCGTAGAGCAGTGTATTACTTGCCCCATTTTGAAGAAGCGTATATTTAAACGCTCTTCTGTGATTGGTCAGAACATTTAGAATCTTAATGAATAGAATGAATATTCGTAAATTTATTAATTTACCACGAAACGTTTCCGATTAATTAATTAAGAAAAATTTACGCGTAAAATAATACAATTTATCTCTAGTGTAGAATACTGCGAAAAGCTATAAATGTCCTAGGAAATTAATCAATTTGCGATTCTATTATTTTCCTGTGAAATATATATGACTATCTCAAATAGCTCATACTTAATTGCCTTCATAGAATAATTTTACATAGTGAGTTGTGAATTATTGCAGTATTTACGTCTACCTGTGATCCAGATATATAGATAGCGCCCATTTACACTGCACCGGAGCATCGCGTGGATCGTCTTAGCGTCGTATTAGCAGGCTCCACCGGTTGCGTGATTTATACGGCCACTGGTGTGGTACAAGTTATAAACTGAATTTTCTTATTCAAAATCACGTCCCTAATTCCGCTAATAATAAAATGCGTTAATTTAATCGTTCATCATCATCAGCTCATTAAACGTCCCCCACCGAGGGGCACGAGCCTACCCGTATAGGGTGATTAGGCCTTAGTCGTCCACGCGGACCCAGTGCGGATTGGACGACTTCACACACAACCTTCGAATCTCTTCGCAGGCGTGCATGAAGGTTTCCTCACGATGTTTTTGTTAGATTCGTTATTGTGTCCAAATTTTAAAAATGTGCACTCATTCGTTGTGTTTTATTTTGTTGTTGGTACAAATTAATCATAAAATGTATCAGTGATATTCAAAAATGCATTAGGTAAACTCATCCCGCGGGATAAGTGCGAGCGAGCTCAGTTGACTAGGGAGCCATAAAATATGGAACATTTACAGTTAATGTCTTATGACTTGTGCCACACTCTGCGCCGGCGCCGCGCGTCACTTGTCGCCGCTATATCGTTGTCGCTCTGACTCACCGCGTCGACAAACAAACGGGTTTTGATCATCTGGGTATACTCGGTGCTTAAGGGCTGGACCACAGACATCCGAATATACAATTGGACTGGACAAGCCGCCAAGTTTATAGGCAGTCCCAGTATCGCAATTTATTTTCGGTTCTTACCTGTGAAAAGTTATTATATTTCTTGATAAATTTACTGATTCATTGCGACGATGGCATGTTAAAATTGCACAGGATGGCATTTTAGAAAAAAACGGTAATTCTTCTAATATTCGTGCGTCTTGAATCGTCTCACAGAGCGTAAACTGCCCGTTTGTTGTATGCTCGTTGAGCTTACATTTGTCGCACTTTAAACGCGGCTTGCCCCATCTCCTGTATTGGGAAATCTGTGGGCTGGACTGAAAGAATCGTGGGCGACTAGAATCGGTTAGTTTATGTTCCAAGTACAGGCTTTACCTCAGCTACCATATGGCAGAAGTCACAATATCGCATCAAAAACGGTTCAAAGTCATGTCTGAATATTCAAAAATCGTACTTCTAATTATAAAGTAGTTAACATAAATCAAATGACAATTTCTGGTCATCAAACGTAGTAAAAACTAAAGGCTGATTTGTCGAACTTAGGTTTGCTTTCGCAGTATTCTTAAGTGTGTTTCATTCAAAAAGCTCGCTTTGCGTGTTTGGAGTTAATTCAACTCCACAGTAAGTCTGGTAATTATATTTATTTATTTAAGGACAACCAACATAACAAACGATGATATCATTCACAATTAAAACTTATTAATTACATAACAAATCGCTGTTATACTTAAAGGCTGCCACGACATGCACTAATGTATGCCTTTTAATAATGTTGCAAAATAAAAACAGAAGTAAGTAGTTGTTAACTTCTGTTGTTGTCTTCTGTGTTCAATAAAGGGAGTATTTATTTATCAACATACATTGCACGCAAGGTCAACAGGACTTTAATTTAATTTTGCATATTTTATTCAATAAAACTCTATAATACATTGAAAATTGGTTTCCCAGGATACAGGCTTTGCTTAGTTTGGGAACCCCTGGAATGAAGTGATTTTGACAATTTAAGCACTTGTAAATTTATTTCTAGCTGAGCTTTTTAAGTCTGTTACAATAAATATTTATTGCCAAAACTTGCATAAACTCTTCTTAGATGGAGGATAGATAGAATATTCTTTATTATACAATTCCAAGACACTTCTCCTTAATACTCGACCACGGATTTAGCGCTGGAATTCCTTGTATCAATGCGATTAGGAGCAATAGCGCAGTTGCCTGTTATGATCAGGGTGACGCGAGTAGGCCGTTCAGGGATTTAGTCTGAAGGCAACCGGAGCTATTTGAAGGATTACAGTAAGGAGTTGAAAGCTTAAAGCTTTTAGGTCGAAATTAATGTTAATATGTTGTATAATATAGGCACGTTGTTATGTAATGTGCTACTAATTCTTTTTCGAACTGATTACTGCTGTTGGGCGCAGATAGCCTTTACAGCTTCACCGAGCAATTGGTGATATTTGCTACTAAGACTGAAGTCATTAATATCTAGATTTTCGAGGACTATTCATACTATTGTACAAAACCGTTATCACCTGTGGGTTTAGCGCTATCAATGAACAGTATTACAATAATATTGCTTCACTTTTACTGGTACAAAAATGCTGACGTATCATTATAATAATTCTCGACCTTGAAATATTTTGTGACTCGATTCCCTTTTGTAGCTTATCCAAAAGTTGGGTACATACATCCAAGAAGAACAGGATCTTACCCAAAATAGAATAAATATCCCTTACAACCACACGCGCCATCTAGCCAAATTAAGCATTAGCCTCTATGGATACTAAACAACTGAAACATACGTAATTATACTGTTTCTTGTAAATACATACATCATGCATAGAAAAAACCCACACCAATACAAACAAACATGTTCATGCACACAAATGTTTGTACCTTACGGGGATCGAACCCAGAACTCTTGGTGTAATAGCCAACGTCTCAACATGAAGCCTAGATATATAAGGCTTTTTTGCCATTTGGCTACGGAACCTTCATAATAGCCGACGTCTCAACATGACGAATCTATAAGGGTTCCGTGTTTGCCATTTGGCTACGGAACCATAAAACCAAGGAAAGAATAACAATAACGAGTTAATTTAATAAAACTAGGGATACATGGGTGAATCTTATGTAGGTACCTGCCAATACCTTGTTATATAGGTAACACATATTTGAGTTATAAAAGGTATTTCAAGTTTACTCGCAAAAATGTGGCTCAACTTGTTGGGTTTGTCGCTTAGATATTAATTTACATGGTAAACGGTCATTTATGCAATCGACATTTGACTTTAAGGCTGGTGATCAGATAATTACGTAATCCCCAACCTATCTAGGTCATCAAAGTTGTCTAAACTAGTCTAAATACCTAAACAGTGCTTATTGATAAATTATTGCAGAGTTTTGTACAGGTTCGTCGTTATGGATTGTGGCCTTCCGTCCCGCCACGTATCAATGTCTTTTCGAATTTTCGAAATTATATGTACGTTATACAACACTTATACGGTGAAGGAAAACATCGTAAGGGAACCTGCGAAGAGATTCAACAATTGTGCGTGATGTCGATTAATTCGCACTGGTCCCGCGTGGACGACACTCTATACGGGTAGCCTCGTGCCCCTCGGTGGGGACATTTAATGAGCTGATGATAATCATTTTACATGAGGTTTTAATACTAAGAATAAAAACAAACTTGCTGTTCCGGACTTGAGACTACATAAAATAGGTAAATCTTTTATAGGAAGATGTATAAAGTTTTTCAATAAGGTACCGCAAAATATTGTAGAGTTGCCCTTTCATATGTTTAAAGTTAGAATCAACAAAACCTTTCTAAAAAAGAGGTACTACACTATTGCCGATATTTATGTATAAAAATCCGTGGTCTTAACTGCTCAGCTATTTCAGTGTTTTATATATTGTTACATTAAGGAATTGTTTTAAAAGGCAACACTGTTGAGTTTTTTTGGGTGTTCTCTTTCTCAACAGGCCAAACCACTGAAGCACTTTTTTTTTCAAAGCATCAAAACTAATATTTTTAGTTTAGTAAATCGTTTTTATTATATTTTTGTATATTTCTTGACGTTCATAAGTGCTTTTTGTAAGCCTAATTTGAAATAAATGTTTTTGACTTTGACTTTGAATTATTTTAGCATAATTATTTTCCCATAAAACGTAGCCTATATGTTAATTCAGGGTGTCAGCTAACTTCAGACCAAATTTTATGTAAATTGTTTCAGCCGTTTAGTAAATAAACAAAAAACCTATTTCATTTTTGCGCTGTTGCGGCATACGTGTGAAGTTTCACTGTATGTACTTATATTATTAATAATGTTTACGTATATGAATGTTTTTGGTATGAACCAAAGTAAAAAAGCAGTAAAAAATTAATAAAAAATCATTTTTTGATTAATTCGTTCATTAATTGATACTTTTTAAATTTTTTGAAGAAGTACAGTTTTAATGGACACGTAAACAAAATGATAATAAGAATACAATACTATTTATTTTAATTTATTACAAAACGTAAAAAAGGTGTCCCAGATCACTGTCCCTAGTCTGTGACATGGTACCCATAAGGCTGACAACATTCCCGGGTTGTATAGCCAAACTTAAACGTTGACCAAGAAAGGCACCTACTCGCCTGTCACCTGTATACTCGGCTATACGTTTTACTAAATCCCGATATACACGATGGGCACATGGTCCCCCACGGTCCAAACGTTTCCACAGCAAAAGGTTCAAATAAAACTGTGTTGGTAAGGTTGGCATATTTACGAACTTTGTTGAATTCAGCTGAAGCAGCCGCTGACCCAGCCTCAGACGAACTACGTGGAAGATGAGACGGCGCTAAAGTATCGACGCAAGTAACATCCCACACTAAAGGACGACCCATCTTCCACGGAACTAAAGTCGTTCCATCGGGCCTCCTGCCATCACTCCTCACAAGGAGGAGGCTAGGTTCAAGGATGGCAGGAATAGATGCACTAGCCAGAGCTCTTCTGATGATTTCATTCAAGTTCGCATGACGGGAGAAACGGCCGGCACTAAATACAATACAAATTATTTAAATCTCTTCTTCAACAGAAATAAGTAAAAAAACTGCATCTAAGATAAGTTTCAACAATATTTCACTGCGGTATTTGTCTCAGATTAAATATTAAATGTGATAATTGATGTCTAAAGTGGCTACTCGTGTCGGCCGATAAGATAATTTCGTGAAACGCCAATCTTTAGACATTAACCCACAATTTGGGTTAAGACTTAATACCTCACGCCGTGACCTAGGTTTCTCCCAATGGAGTCCATTAACACGATAAAGGGTTTATCTCACTGAGAAGTATATTTTAACGTTAAAAACATGTATAAATATATAAACGTACGATGTCAGTGCCAAAAATAATCACTTTTTAGGATTCCGTAGCCATTTTTTTTTATTTGGAGGGTGGAGAGTGAATTTTGTGTTCGCGTTCTAACACACTCTCATAAGTATACTGTAAAGTCGTAAAAATTCCGGTCAAGACGGCCCATTACGCTGATGCCCATGCTTGAAATTCAAGACGAACAGCCATTTCTTCCACACATAAAAAGCTCGGCATGACTATTTTTTTTATTTATATTACACAAACAGGATACATTCTTTACATGTAATACATAGCAATTTAATGTTCCAGACAGTAGCCCATAAATAATATTAATACAGTGGCACCGCGATAAAGACGATTAGACGACTTTTAAGTTTCAACAAAAAACATTTAAAACTTAAACAGTAAAACATAAAACAAAAAAATAACATAAATAGGTAATATAGCAATCAAATGTGTAAATCAAAACGTTTGCCACTCAGCTGTTGTATTTCAGCTACGGGTGAAAAGAGGACAACAGGCCCATTCCAGTACAATTTATATATAATGTTTGAATTGTTTACTAAAATGTTTTGTAACTGGAACACATTGTGCTTAGCAAGACTACACATTCAGAAGGATCATCTGGCGATCACGTAGCTTTAGCTAGGCATTTATTATTAAACCAAAACCAGTATCCTAGTGAGATGTTACCTTAATTGCCATAATTAATCTATGCTTGTACAAGTAAGGATGTGCAATTAAATAATTATGGTCCTGGTTTCTCACATCTGATCGACTTTAATTTCTAGATGCTCATTGAAATTTATGTATTTATTTACACTGACTTCTCGTAGGTACAGTCAGCGTCTAAAAGGTAGCGTCACTTAGGGTATCCAAATTAATAGACTCAACCAAAAAGTCAATAATATCGGTACAAACTAATCGTCCACATTGTTGATAACATTATAGTCGCTCAAAAGATCGGACGTTTAAAATGTCATATAGATAGGTTCAAACAAAGTGCCAATGATATGGTTACAGTCATTGCGTCAATGGTATAAGTGTTAAAAGGAAAAATATACTGTACTGCTATATGTTTTAAGCATTATTTTTCTCGTCAGTGATCAGTAAAACATTTCGGTTGCTTCTATTAATTTGAATACCCTAAGTGTCCCTATCTTTTAGACGCTGACTGTACTCGCCTAATATTAAATTGTTGAAGAGATGTGTTCTGGTAACGTGTTCATCACCTTTTGACGACTTCTTGTGGTGAAATGATTAAGTAGTCGGTTGCTACAATCAACAACAGTAGGTATTTATTTATTTATAATTATTCACTTAAATAAAAATTAGTAAACAAAAATAAAAATACATGCAATGTCTCTCAGTCTCTCTTTCTGTCTCTATCCCTTCGTATAATTTATTTTATATTGCTCTCATCAAAAATATCAACTTTGTATGGGGGGCTACACGATTGGAAATAACACGGTTGCCATTTTATACACGAAAACATACCTAACACGAAGACTAAAAGACAGATATTATAACGCAAAGTTAACACGCCTCGATTTATTTTTAAACCCGGCAATCTTAGTTCATTCAATGTCATACAAAAACATTGCCTAAAGAATTTAACTAGGCGTTACGATGAGGATCAAGGTCTTAACACTATAATAATAAGCCTTTTATTCGGACAACAGTTGAGATACATAAGTTTCTTTGACTAATACTACTTAATTAACTAATTTTCGTGTATATATTTGTTTTTGAATTTTTTGTAAGTCCGTTTGCCAGTTAGCAAAGGCCTACCAACCTACTCCACTGATCTCTCTCTGGCTACTCTATCCATGTTTCCGCCACCTGCATGATCTTATTTGTTGTCTCCTCTTTTCCTTTTCCCTTCCCTTGGATACCGTTGTGTTACTATTTTGTTCCACTTATCCTTTCCTCTTATCATGTGTCCCGACCACTTCCATTTCAACCTTTTTATTTTCAGGGCTACTTCTTAACACTACGTCAACTCTAAATGTAGTAAATATCGATGAATAATCACTTGATACAGTGACTATTTTTCTTCGTACGCTCTGTCCTAATCAGGCATGTCACTGACCCAGCTGAGCGAATTGATCGTCCGAACATTTTATAACATAAAAAAGACAATTGTCCCGCTACTCCTCCTATGTGTATTAGAGCGTCTAAGAATAATAAATATCGACGAACCATCTAGTGTAATGGGTGAGACGTTGCTATTCATCAAAAGGATCCAGGTTTGCTCCCCGGGCAGCACAAACATTTGGAATCATAAACATGTCGTTTGGTCTAGGTGCTTTCTATGTAATAGTATGTATTACGAAAAAAAAAATATATTTTTAGTACGTTAGTACGTTTATCCGTTGATTAATATACATTTAACAGACGTATGCTTAGTTTGGGCTAGATGGCGCTATTGAATGTCAGTGGATATTAATTATTATTTATTTATAATGGTGGGCATAGCGCCTTCCTGTGTATTCGTTTATACTGCGGCTACAAACCCGCCTGCCCAGCATGGTGACTACGGGCATATCCCACCCATGAGAAGTGGCACCATATGTACAACATTGAACAGATGGTCACATCGAGATCTAGGCGCAATTGCAATTTGCGACTTCCTTGTTGAGATTGCGTATTTCCAGGATGGGCTTAGGAAGTTTCCAGTTGGTAAGTTTTTACTTGATATTTTATAAAAATCTCCAACTTTTTCTAGCAGCAAATATAGCCTATGGTCAATGTGAATGTAGCTTTACGATGATGAAAGAATAACTTAGATATTAAATTTGAAAATATCTGATAAATGGAATAGCCGATATGAAGATTTCAAAAAGTAATCTATATAAGAATTGAAACAGTTCTGAAAATGATAAATATTACATTCAATAAAATAAGTCATATGATTATTTATTATATGAAAATATACACGATGTTTTTGAAAAAGGAATCAACAAAAGTATGACATACACATGGTCTAAATTTTGGTCCCGTAATTTATATTAACGGTGAAGGAAACATGGTGAGGAAACCTTCATGCACACCTGCGAAGAGATTCAAAGGTTGTGTGTGAAGTCGTTCAATCCGCACTGGGCCTGCGTGGACGACTAAGGCCTAATCACTCTACACGGGTAGGCTCGTGCCCACTGGTGGGGACGTTTAATGAGCTGAATGATGATGAGTATATCAATTTTAAAATGTAAAAAGTGATTATGTGATGTCACAGCGATTATAGTAGTGGCTCATTTATATGTTATCGCGAACTTTGTAGATATTGATAATATCATTGCATTTATTCTGGAATGAAGCTGACTGTGTGACGGTGGTGCCCCTCAGATAATATACATCATCATCAGCTCATTAAACGTCCCACCGTGGGCACGAGCCTACCGTATAGGGTGATTAGGCCTTAGTCGTCCACGCGGGCCAGTGCAGATTGGACGACTTCACACACAACCTTCGAATCTCTTCGCAGGCGTGCATGAAGGTTTCCTCACGATGGTTTCCTTCACCGTAAGAGCGTCGGATAACGTACATATATTTTCGAAAATTCGAAAAAACATTGGTACGTGTCGGGATTTGAACCTCAACCCTCCCGGTAGAAAGCGACAGTCCACACCACTGAGCCACCGACGCTCAGATATATACGAGTAACACCTACTGTCTTGCCCTAACTGTCCATCATGCTGTTTCCGAGATCCTGAATGGCAAATGAAGGGTGGTCAAAGTGGCCCAATATTGGCCGTATTATCATATTTAACCTGTTAATCCATAGACTCATTTAGGAGAAGGACGTGACTTTGATTTTTTATTATACTTTGTTCAAAAAAACGGGATGGGCTCACTTACCATTAAGTGAATCTTCTACTCGTACTTATTCTCTGCCTACTAATGACTCAATAAATAGAGCGTCGGTGGCTCATTGGTGTGGACTGTTGCCTTCCGAATTGGAGGGTGCAGGTTCAAATCCAGGCACGTACCAATGAGTTTTCGAATTTTCGAAATTACCTATGTGTACTTTTATCCGACGCTCTTACGGTAGAGGAAAACTTCGTGAGGAAACCTGCGCACGTACGAAGACATTCAAAGGTTGAGCGTGAAGTCAGCAAATCCGCACTGGCCCAAGTGGACGACTATGGCCTATACACGTGCCCCGGTGCCCCTTGGTGTGGACGTATAATGATGAACTTAATAAATACAATTATAGGTATCGGGCACAGATAGCCCTGATTCCATGTCTGTACTCTTGCAGTTATTGGCGATGTGACGATACTAGCATCCTCCCGCGACTTCGATTATGCAGCTTCCTGTGTATTGATGTGCACTGCGAATTCAGATCCTGTTTTGAATTCCGATTAGACTAATTAGTGTTGGGGGCACGAGCTGATGGGTTGTAGCGATGGTTTATAATCTTATGGTACTAAATTAAACAATATTTTTTAATGTATAAAAGAAAGAATAAAATCTTTATTCAAATAAATCTGTTACAGATAACTTTGAGTCGTCAATTGTTATTATTATTATTTTTTTATGACTACACCGGTTCGGAATAAGTAATTCGAGAAGAGCCGGCAAGAAACTCGAGATATACACAACGATGATAAAAGAAAATTCGGGAGTGATTGCGTAAGGCATATATAGGCATGATTTTATGCCCGTTAAGGTAAAAACAAATTGCGATAATATTATGATGATTATACACATGAAGTTGTCTTCGATACTGTTTAAGTAGGTAATCAATTATATGATATGTAAATGATGATGATATGTAAATATTATATAATTTATTACCTACTGAGGTACATTTCATCCTAAGTATAAGGCGAAAAAGAAACACAGTTTTACTACACCTTTTGAGATATACCCACACCCCGTTAACTCTCCTTAGGACATTGTATACAATTGCAGTGATTTGGTTGGGCAGTTTGCTGTGTTGCTAGAGCATAAAAAGTATAACGTACATAAAACCTAAAAATATACTAAAAAATCAATTATTTGGGTCTACAAACAGGATGACAGTGACATTTTGTCTTTTCGTCATCAAAATGGCGGACTTTTCGCTATCGTATCATTTATTATAATTTTAAAATTATACGATTAAAAGCTTACATAATAGCAACAAATAGTAATAATGTTTGTGAATAAACCGAACCTATTTATTTTCATTATGATCAAATTCCTTACCTCAATAAAAGTTTATTGTCACCTTTTATCTCTAAGCACATGTTTATCTTAGTCATTCCGCTAATTCAACCGGTCGGGCCAGAACCGGGAATCGAACGGAAACCCGCTTATAATTACGGTTAAACGTCACCACTATCAGAGTTGGCATTTCCTTTATTTACCCACAACTGATTGCGGCTAACCAAGTCTATTAGATAAAGTATTTTAAAAGACATCCTTTTCTAGACATAACTGTGAAGGTCAGAATAATAACATCAGAATAACAGAATAATAACAAAGATTACACTTTCAATAAAGGCCTATTTACCCTATTTTACCCGTGAATCTCAAGGATTTCGAAAACATCAGCATCATCAGCTCATTATACGTCCCTACCGAGGAGCACGAGCCTAGTGCGCAGGTTTCCTCGCAATGTTTTCCTTCACCGTAAGAGCGTCGAATAACGTACATATAATTAGAAAAATCAAAAACACATTGGTACGTGGCGGGATTTGAACCTGCGCCCTGCATTACATTGTAATTCAGTACAAACAATATTGTTCTTCTGGTTGAGCTGTATTAGTAGCGATTTGTAAAAGAAATGAGTGAAAGGAAAAGAGATTATCCCAGCGGCGCTGAGAAAAGAAAAATTAAACAGAAAAGGGACGAGGTTATAAAAAAAGTGCCCAAAATTTCTTCATTTTTTCAGAGACAAGACACTGTGAGTGATCCGGAAATAGAAGCCACGCAAATACTTTATCGGATGTCCATCCAGAAATCGAGGAACCACAAGTCAGCGATTCTGATATATCTGCAGATTGTAATATAATTTCATCAGATAGAGGAAATTTTGGTGATTTATTCCATTAAAGAACTCATTGAATTATTGCTAGTAAAATTCAATAGTCTTGCATCCAGTTTTCCCGAGGTAATCACAGCATGCTTTTTATTCTTGACCCTTCCAGTTACAACCGCAACGGCAGAAAGAAGTTTTTCAAAATTAAAACTAAAACATTACTTAAGAACTTCGATGGGACAAGAACGGCTGTCAGACATCTCACTATTGTCCATAGAGGCAGAAACTTTAGAAAAACTAAAATCATCATCAGCCATAAATGATTTAATAAATCAGTTTGCCGAAAAAAAGGCAAGGAGAGTGAATATTTAAAATTCGATTTTTATTTGTAAAATGGGTAAATTATGGGATAAATAAATATTTCTTCTCACAATATTTTTTTTCTTTTGTGAAAAATCATTACCTCCATATAAGGGCCTCCAAAAAAATTGTTTATACGGGGCCCGACAAGGCACGCTACGCCACTGATAACTAGAATAAGTAGACCTCTCACCGGGCAAGGTGATCTAGGTATTTACATATTGCATAATTAATAGATTTGTGATATATATTTTTGATCTATTTTATTGTTTGCCTCATATAGCGTGAAAATAGCTAGGATGCAAAAAATCCATCCAGATCATATACCCACCCCACTACCGACCACTGACTAAAATGCCGATATTTGAAGAGATTTTTTTGGTTTAGCTGAAGTAAAATTATGCACGATTAAACACACTATTCAAAGTCAACGCGCAATGGAGCGAGCTATGCTCGGGGTCTCTCTTGGGATAAGATCAGAAATGATTTAATCCGTTAGAGAACTTAAGTAGCCGTATGTCGGCCCGCCGATCAGCAAGTTGAAGAGGCAGTGGGCTGGTCACGTATGTCGCAGAACCGATGGCCGTTAAAGCAGACGAGTTTTGAACCGCGTCTCGGCAAGCGTAGCGAAAGGTCGCTTGTGGAGGCTGGATGAGAAAAGCGGAGGACCGAGATATCTGGCGCAAAACGGGGGAGACTTATGTCCATGCGATAGGTTGAGAAGAAACACATAATTGATGATTTGCAAAATCCCTGAAAATATTTTTATGGTGATTAAGATGTTAGAGCGTCGGTGGCTCAATGGTGTAGACTGTCGCCTTCCTACCACGAGGGCTGAGGTTCAAGTCCCGCCATGTGCCAATGTGTTTTCGAATTTTCGAAAATATATGTACGTTGTCCGACGCTCTTACGGTGAAGTAAAACATCGTGAGGAAGCCTTCATGCACGCTGCAAACAGAATCGAAGGTTGTGTGTGAAGTCGTCCAATCCGCACTGGGCCCGCGTGGACGACTAAGGCCTAATCACCCTATACGGGTAGGCTCGTGCCCCTCGGTGGGGACGTTTAATGAGCTGATGTGATGATAACGTTTAAGAGATGTTGCCTTATCCAATGTTTTTGGTTTCCGTTAAACAGGTTTTTTTTTGTTTTATATAGAAAAATTGTTCTTGTCAGTTAACGGTGTTATAGATAGTGGACGAGAGAGAACGTCTCGTGCCTATTGCGGACTGGTGAGTGTTAATGACTACCATCATAATATAAATAGTAGCCGGGAAGCGACGGTTAAACGTGCCCTTCGAGGCACGGAATTATCTTCTTTACAGAGTTGTTTACAGACAATCAAGTGATTCAGCCTGCAATGTACTAGACAAATAGGGAAAAATGCATTAAGTGACATTAACAATGCGGGCCCCCCTCGGGATTTGAAGCCACGATCCCCGAATCACGTAGCGATATTAAACTCAACGCTCAGACCACTATACAGTCACAGTTAGGTGAAAAATATTAATCAGTAATGTAGCGAGGAAACGAACTAAGACATTTAATTTACCACTTCACCATCGAGGTCTTTAATCCAATTTATAGTCTACAGTTCGAATAATTATAGCTAACAGGCATCCGTTGTCTATGGTTTACAACCCAATTGTTTATATTGGAACGGGCTCGTTCGTCATGTCTCGTGCCGTGAGGCCGTGGGTTGTGATCCGGGTGTAGACTTAATGTTAATGAAAGGTTAATGCAGTTTTGATAAACGTGTAGCATTATTATGGAGTAATTACATTCAGGTATCCAATAGGACCTATATCCGCTTGTGAGTTGCGACAGCTGTCGAAATATCAAACTAAAAGTACTTCAAACTGCATTGCTTTATGTGTGTTTAGGTAATAAAATAAGTATGTATAATGATGATCTATGTGGTGTAATTTTGATGCAAGTATTTAAGAAACTTTGAACCTAGGTCCATCCCTATACATATCCGTGTTTACCTTTACAAAGGCCTGAAGTCTCAATGGTAGCGGTTGACGATTGCACAAGTTAAGCGCGGTTTGGAGGTATCTTTATGTATATTATAATAATAAACATTTATTTGAGATTTTATTTGAGCGTATAGTTAGGTTGAATAAGAAAACTCTGCTACTCGTTCTCTGCTAAATGTTTTGTCCTTAAGGCATCTCTTACGGCACCGCGGGTCTTCCGCGTGTGCCGTGTGTTTGGTTGCCGTGCCTTCTCTTGAAGGAATGCAGCCATCACACGGCAACCAATCTGAGTCATACGAAAGTGAAAAATAGCAAATATACGCGATTTTTTCGTTTCATTCATACCATTTTTTTTTTGCGGTAGTGTAAACAACTGCTGAGATTAGTTCAGTTGTTTTGTTTCGAGATCCACGTATAAAAAAGCCGCTGCGCACCCGGCGCGCGATCCTTCTTACAATGCTACGTTCGGATACGTATTCTGGGTTTACCTGTGTTACTAATCTGTATTTTTATTATTTTTACGATTGTGAAGCTTTTATTTAAGGTTTTTTTTATTGTTGTACACATTGTTATGTGACGTATCTTTCTTATTTTAGAAATCAAATGGAATATACGCAAGAATGAACGTATTTTTGTATGGTCATGCTGTTTTAAAACTGAAAGTTAGCCGAGTGTATAAAGCATATAAGTATGACTTTCGATCTTTAATATTTAAAAGCTAATTGTAACAGGGATTTCATGTTTTCCTGATCGAAGACATAGAAAGACAATAGAAATCATCCCCAGTGAGTCTTTGATGGTGTTATGTGAATGAATTACTTTCTTACTAAAGTGATAATGTTTGAATTTTTGAGTAGTTTTAGTTGCAGACACTTGTAATAGTTGGTTTTTTTATAACTGTTAATAAATCTGTTTTACCTTTCCACCAAAAATTGTGATTTATGTCATCAAAATAGGTATATTTAAAAGTTTTAAAATATACGCATCCATGAAATCCTTTTAAAAGAAAACGCTAAATTTGAACACTAATACTTACTCTTTTAATCTTTTATATACCACTGATATAAAAGATTAAAAGAGTAACTCGATTCTGCCGGCTCTTCTCGAAATCCTACTTATTCCGAACCGGTGTAGAGTCACAAAAAATATGATAATAATAACAATTGACGATTCAAAAGTATCTGTAACAGATTTATTTGAATAAAGTTTTTTTTTTTCTTTCTTTCTTTCTTTCTTTCTTTCTATAATGCATAATAAATATACATAAATTAGTAATATTGCCTCACAGCACGGACTTTTGTCAAAACTCAACATCCTATTTTCTACCGATGCTCCATCCCTTTTAGCCGCACATACGCTCCGGGCAGGTATTCGAACGTAGCCATTGTAAGATCGCTAGTGACGTTCCGTAACTCCCACAGTCCGCCGCGCGGCGTTGTATAGAGTGATCGTAAGCCTGTCGCTGCGTTCTCGCCAAGTCCACCGATTTTAGATAGACCTGTGACCAAACATACCACACAACGCTGTGTCAAAACTGCAGTGATTCCCTCCCAGTGAACTGAACTCTGTGTCAATGTGTATATTAAAAACAATCTAACTATCGATGCCGAGTGGTCGCGTGAGTATTCCAAAGTTATTTTAACTGTACTTTCCATGCTTTGCCTTGCCGGTTCTAAGATGTCTATAGAGGTATTCGCAGAAAAAAAACCTGTTCGCGATCCGAATGATTGGCTACATCGGTCTCCGGCTGTTTTGTGTGGAAAATGATTATCTAGGTCGTTTATATATACCTAGGCGATTGAAACTAACACCGTAATTCGTTGCTTTGGAACCGTCCAGCTGCTGTTTTAATCGACTGGTTGTCTTAATTTGAATCTCTTAAAGGCCAGATTTTGGCTAGTTAAGTCAAGTTTTGCTGTTTGTTATTTCGACAAAACATAACAAATATCCTATCCTATGTATGTGTGTACATAAACATTGTCCATAAATAGTTGTTTACTTTTGCTGTAGGTACTAATTCTATTTGCTAATTTATCAAGAATTAAGGCGATTTGATAATACGTCAGTTTATAATAAATTGGAAAGCTGGTACCTGCCTAAACATTGTTTTTACTATATAATGTAATTTTTGGGCTGTAGAAGCCAATAACTACATAACATGTACTTCTATTATACCAACTATTACTTATGCTATCAGACCATCGATGGCCAACCAGATTTTTTGCTTATAGTCACGTTGTTTAATGAGTTTTGAGCAAAAGAAACCTGTAGCTACTTTCACAAAGTTTACAGTAGTAGGCTGTGTTTTTAATAGAAACTGTTCACGAAACAGCTGTATTTATGCTTGAAATAGTCTGATAAGGTAGAACAACTTTTAATTTATGTGTTCTGTGGTAACTGCAGACCAGGGATGCCACCTAAAGGGATAAAAATCGGGACAATCGAATGATGACGCATGGGACAAACTTTATCTTGTATTTATAATATAAATCTAATAATCATTGAAGTGATTTTTCCATGGGTCTTTTTGTTACACGCCGATTTTAATAATTCTATATCAAATCGATAGGTCATCGGGACCCGGGACAATGCCTTCGAAATCGGGACTATCTCGGCAACATCGAGACGGGTGGCAACTCTGCTGCAGTCTAAATTAAAATTATCACCATCCTTTTGGTGAGGGTTGCGAAGTAGCACAGGCTATAATCTCAGTGACCAATATAATGTACTTTACCCAATTCCCTCATTTAACATATTTTTCTACAAAATTAGCCAGTTTTATTGATATATCACCAGTACAGCTTAAACGGCCTCCTACAATGACTTCCACGCAGGCTGATACGACATCCTTCTGCTACCTGCCACCTTAACCAGGTCATCTGTTCACCTGGCTGAGATTCGGCCTATGCTTCTTTTCGCCACACCAATGCAGAATTTTTTTGCCCCATTGGCCTTCTGATCTACGCACCATGAGCCCTTAACAACTTCAACTTGCTAATCCTGTGGGCTATGTGAGTCATTTAAGTTTTCCTTCAGATAATACTTTTGAATAAGAATTGCTAACATAAGGACTTTCATAATACTTGAGACTAAGATCATATAAGGCTAATTACTACAAAAAACTGAACTTGATATAATACACCTTATCATTATAGTAATATGAACTTTTCTAAACTATGAGTTTTGTCGCTCACGATAGAAAACGTGAAGCGTCCTTTTAAATCCATAATCCACGGCACGTGAACATGCGACATCTACAATAATTGGATTACTGGTACAATACTGAGCCTTAATTTGGTATTAGGTGAGATTTTTAAACTTAATTAGCTAAATTCGGGCACAATGTTTTTATAGCAAGTAAAATTAGCGAGTATAGGAGACCTAACATACGTCGTATCAGGTAACGAACATGGGGCAATTTGACGGTAAATAATGAACACTCACTATTATTAATTTCTATCAACACTGAATCCCTCATGGTCATACGTATCACTTACCACCCGGTGAACGAACTGACTCGTTCAATCATGAAGAATCGTGAAGTTCATTCCACAGTGTTGTCATAAGTGGCAGAAAAACTTACGTACGTAGTATTTTGAAAGGCACGTAAAGCTGTTGGTGCCGGCTGCTATCTTAGAGTGGTAGTCGCCCTGAAAGATGGGCTTACGTGGTGGGTTACGACCCAATCTCACCATAGCTTTACTCAACTCAAATGTATGTGCCCTGTAGTACGATGTTGTAAGCTGAGATGTTAGTGGGAACACAAGTTTTGTCGTTCATCATCATCAACCTTCATTATGATCAGTTGGCTTATACCCCAATCATAAAGACTGGTGGCACGTACTAGACTTTGTCAGTTTAATAATATTAAACGTGCTTTGACTTTTCCCTCGTAAGATTCGTATTCGATTTGTTTTTCAATACTTTTAAAACAAATAATTTAACTAGGAAAAATCCAAATCACGTGAAATCGTAAAAATATTCCCACGTATTTACTTCCGTAATTAGAACTTGCATAGTAAACAGTTTTTTATCTGAACTGCAAGATTTTCAAGGTCTTGGTATCATAGGGGTAGGATATATATACCTAATGTTAACACAACATTAAAGCTAAAGATACCATAATTACATGTAAGATTACTTGCCTTTAAAACTTCATTTACCTACTTATTATTATTAGACATTGGCAGACCGACTCACGTCGCCGATGTGGCAGGGCTTGAAAGAAGGGTACTCCCAACGGGTACGTATCCCTTCTCGTAAATGAATGTAAAATTAATTAAAATGTACTAACAACAATTTTTAGGTTTCTACTAACCCATATGGATGTATTAAGTTGTTCGAAATAATTATTATTATTCCTCGGGTGAGATTCGATAAACATTTGTCTGTCTGTTAGCATTGGATCGAGTTGGTAAACCTGCGCACGCCTACGAAGAGATTCATAGGTTGTGCGTGAAGTCGGCCGATCAGCACTGGGTCCGTGTGGACTATGGGCCTATACATCCACCACCCTATATGGGGAGGCTCGGCCACTGGGTGAGGACGTTTAATCAGCTGTTGATGATGATGATGATTATGATCTACTAATCGATTAGATGACGACACGTCTTCTTATCAGATAAATGATTATGCCAATCCTAATGTCAAGAGTTTCCTTCAATTAAAACTAACTACTAACTTAAGTTAATTTACTTAGAAAAATCTTTAGGTATTTGAACCTATGTACGTTTGTCTAAAGACTTGGCATTTTATAATTTAGAACTGTTTCTGTTACAACAACACCCAGACTCAAAACAAATAACTATGCCGATCTACGCATAGACTCAAAATTAAAATGAAACCTTTGCCAGTTACAAAGAGCGCAATGACCGGGCATTATACCGGTGAACAGTTTAACAAACCATTACCAAAATTAGCGAACCACTATTTATTGGTTTAAAGAAACAGTTCTAAAGCTATAAGCAATATCTTGGTCATGTTAATTAGGACACAGGTAAAGAAAATCTGTTTTTAAATTTTAAAACCAAATATATCTATCATCAAATCCGTGCCTTGAAATGTAGGCTGATGAGTGGTGATTCACTCACCAAGCGATATCTACCATACTCAAATCATCAGACAGACGAGGGATCAGGTGCTCTGGCTTGACCAAAATGAATTAATAACAATGATGTAAAAAGTATAAATTCATGATATGCTCACAATAAAAAAAAGTGTTCCGAATGCAGTGACAGCACACATACACATATTTCGAAAGAGCGTACATTTACCTAAACGAGTACAAACTGTACTCTCTTGGGCGGTTCGTTTTTGAGGCACGGATGGCGTATCTACCTTTATATATACATAATATCATAGAATAATAAACATCAAATAGGTAAAGCTTGGAAAAAATATTGTAAACCGCTTATTTTACCGAAAAATTCCGATGTGCAAAAAATATTGGCACTAACAGATCTCCTTGACACATTGTACGTGCATTTGGCTCAGTTGTGCAACCAGTCTGCAAATACCTATAGCCTTTTAGGGTTTGCTGGTTCTAGCTAGACTGGGTATATCGCTGTTGACGTCAAAGAGATTATGATAGCATATTGGATATTCTAAATGCCAAAGTTGTTTTAGATGTTTGGTCTCATTTTTAAGACTATTATCTTTAAAATATTAACATCATCAGCTTATTAAACGTCCCCACCAAAAGGCTAAATCCTATCCGTACCCTGTGTATAGGCCTTAGACTTCACGCACAACCTTTGAATCTCTTCGCAGTTGCAAGCAGGTTCTCACGATGTTTTCCTTCTCTGCAAGAGACGAATGACGAACAATTATTTAAAAATCGAAAACACATTGTTACGTGGCGGGATTTGAACTTGCATCCTCTAGGTCGGAAGGCAACAGTCCACACCATTTAGCCACTGATGCTAAAACTAAAAATATAAAACCATGCATTATGAGAAGGCCAGTAGAAGAGAGTAGTACCCCGTAGAATAGGCAGATTGACTTTGATTGATTGATTCACAAAACGTATTTGTTTTCAGGAGACGAGTGAACTAAGTATTCTAGTCAAGTCAACATTTGTTATATCTTTATTTTTAAGATTCCTGTATTGTTTGAGCATTTACTTGGCAGCACTGTCAGGTTGTTGGACTAAAAGTGACGGAATCATTTAAGTGATTTAGTCAAGGTGAATGTGGTTATTTGTATTGTCATTAAATCTATTATTTGTCGGTTTGAATAAGTGGTCGGTCGTGTTGAGAGAATGGAAATTGTCTGTATTGTCACTTAGGTAAGGTCCGCATGACAAACTGGAATTACAAGTAAACTAATTATCATTAAAATATTTATAACTTATTAATCTCAAAAGTTTGAGTATTTATCTTAAGTGTCTAGCGTATGGCCCCTCATTTTAAATGGTTAAGTAATAAAAGCTTTAAAATTTAGGTAACTGTAAAAAATACATCTCAAAGGTAGCAAGTAACCGGATCTTATGATATCCGGTTAATATCGTCTTTAATACTTCGCTCATACTAAAATTGACACAACTATGTCCGAACATGTTGTTTTTTCGTCAAAGTATTTAAAAATATCACTGCCATCGTAGCCGATAAAATTTCCCAAGAGCCAAACATAATGTTTGACTTATGTCAACATATATAAAACATTAAATTCGATTTACACGTCTATCAAAGTAACTCGGGCAAGTCGGGCAGAAAAATCTCTTGTACAGCATGACATCATTGACATATTGTTCTAATAAGGACTTGTCTCAATATTTTTTGCTCGACCTTTTGCGCAAGATTCGTAATAAAGTTATTAATTTTTTGTCGCCTTTTTGTGAACTGTACTGCGACCTTGATACTTGAAAGGAGCTTATCAGTAGCCGGTATGCGCAATGTCAATGTAAACTGTGATAAAACATACTTGTTACTTTTTTATCGTTGAAGACTTGGCTAACCTGAGGGTACCTTAAGACAAGGGAATCCATATAGAATCGCTATTCGCTATCGTGCGAAGTACTTACCTAGATAGAAAGATAAATAAATAAATATCCACTGACACTCCGACAGCACCATCTAGCCCTATATTAAGCAAGGAGCTCGTAGTTGGGGTACTAAACCACTGTTAAAAAATGTTTGTAATTACATACATTTGTATTATACAAAGAAACACCCAAACCATTACAAACAGATATGTTCATGCACACAAATGTTTGTAATGCCCGGGACCGAATCCGGAACCCTTGGTAGTAGCCGACGTCTTGACCATTACACCACATGGCCTCCGTTTTTCTTATCAAGTCTTTTCTAGCGAAAATAAAATAAAATTATATAATGCACACGATATTTAAATGAGCTTTAATGCAACAAATATATTTTCTTAAAAATTTTAACACTTTTAACTAGGTATCGATGCTTAAAGAAAGACCAGAAGTAGAACGTTCGAGATTCATTTCTGGATTATTAAGTCGGTCATCAAATTAACCTACAGGATATCACAAGCCAAAACGTAAGCGGGGCATAAATCAAGGCATGCCCATCAGTACCAATAATTACTCTTACAAGAAGGAAATGCATCGATTAACATCGATATTTTAATTCCAATCGACGACGGAAAACGGCAGAGCAATCGATCGTACCTCAGATAAATACAGGGGCATAAGGTCGTGCAACCCATCACGTGTGTTGAAAAATTTGGTTATGAAAAGGTTGGTGCAAAGTTTGAACAATATTTACATGTAATTGCGAGGAAATATTTTGAAATGTGAAATCAGCTATATTCGGCTTGTGAAAACAAATTAACATGCACATCTGTGGTCTTATTGGATAAACAAGAATCCCTGTTTACAAAAATGTTTCCTCCAAATAAATGAATTTCATTTGGTGCAGAATTTGGTTGCTATTTCTTTGGCGCAATTGTTACGGCGCCAAAGATAGCATAATAAAATTTTCACCTATATAGGTATCTTTGGCACTGAACGTCTTCTGGTGTAATTCTTATAACCTTGAATAATACGAGTATTTGGTTGCATCCACCCATTATTATCATTCTTTCGGTCCATATTGAAAAAGAAAATACTTAATTGAATAGATTTTAGAGTGTCATCCTTGCGACCTCAGCTGTTGCAAATGTCCGCCCATGGCCATTTGGTGACACTTTCCATCAGGTGAACCGTATGCTCCTTTGCCTCCCTATGTTATAAAAACAAATTATAGGACACGTAATCTTTTGAGACTCAATTTGACCTCATCTGTACCTGGTGCACCAACTATATGGTCAAAGAGAGAGCAGTTCGCCCAGTCTGCAGTCCCCCGAACACGTGTTTTTATTTCCACAGGTCATCAGTAAAAAATATTGGCAGTAAACTGTGACTGACACAGATTCAAATTCTTTAATAAATACCAAATGATAAAGTCACGATTTTTATTGAGGGAATATTCGAATACGAAATAAAATTGCTAAATTTGACACATACAATATCAGAAGCCAATATTCAATTACGGTGAAACTTCACGGTCTTGTTTCTTAGTACCTGTTATTACTTTAGCGGAGATGATCGCCGTAATGTCTCTTTCTTTTATTTTTACCAGGCGTATTTTTTGTCTGAACTAACAATCTTATTCCAATTACTTGCATCCTAATACCAACAGAAGCATGTGTTATTTGAAAAGCATTTGTTAATGAAAATAAGGAAAGGTTCTCGAGAGGCGTCCACGTAACGGAAAGCGAAGCGTAGGCCGACCCCCAACCAGATGGACGGATGATCTGGTTAAGGTGGCGGGTAGCAGATGGATGTCAACTGCAAGGGATCGGTCCGCGTGGAAATCATTAGGGGAGGCCTTCGTTCAGCAGGACATAATTGGGCTGTAATGATGATGATGATGATGAATGAAAATAATGTATGTTTTTGCTCGTCGAAACACTACACTACTGAAACTTTGTAAGTATATGTATTCTGTGAACCGCTACTAGGTTTTGACAAGAAACTTGAAAAATAATTAATATATTTTGGGGTGCCCCATAAATTGAAGTAAAATTCAAAAAATTTTTTTTCGTCGTACCCCCCGTGTGGGTTATCAATGTGTAGAACTTAAAAAATATAAAGAGGTTCCTAATATTATTTTATAAATTGAATAGTTTGCGCGAGAGACACTTCCAAAGTTGAATAAATTGTCCCCCCTCTAATTTCTAAACTAGGGTTGATAAAATAAAAAAAATATGTACATTACATAAAATCTAACAACAAATCTAACAAGAAATTTAGTTTGAACGATTTCTGGTGTGTAGTTTTTTTATACGTCATAAACGGTGAACCACTTAACGAATTTTTTGTTTTATTTTGAAGCTAAATATAACAGTTGTTATGTCGAAAATTTAATTAAAATCTGTTGAAGTTTCAACGTCTTAAAATATTCTAGTGCCACGCGAGTGCCAACGTCAATTCAAAACCCTACCATGTCCAAACAAAACAAGATGTCAATGTTATAAACTGCAAGTATATCAAACTTTAATGATATTAACATTGCTTTCATGTTCCAACCTATATGCAACCATCGGCTTCGCTGCTAGGTCTGACCATTAAGGGATACGGTAACGTTATATTGTCGCCATATCTCCCATACCACCGCTACTTCGCACTATGTGACCCAGTAGTGGTAACTGACACTTTGTGGCGAATATGCTAATAGATTCACTCCCGTTCTAACTAACCAGAATAGTACTAAAATAAACTTGTCGTGACAATGTCGGAAATTTATGAATCGGACTAATTCCTTATCATTATTTCAGCTATAATACGTCCGTGCATATGCCTTAGTCGTCCACGCAGGTTCAGTGGATAACTACATCAGTTTCATTCAAATTGGCGTTCTTACGACTGTAACTCTTAATAACAATTGAGATAATATTCAAAAGTTAATTATTCATCCAAATAGAAATTAAGAAAAAGCGGAGGACCGGAATATTTGCCGCAAAATGGGGGAGACCTATGTCCAGCAGTGGACTGCGATAAGTTGAATAGGGAGGTAAGTAGAAATTAAGAATCAATTCTAAGATTCAAATGAGTGTAATTGCAAAATAGGAATCGAATCAATATCTTTAAAAGAACAATAGTAACAAAAAATAGATACGTCATTACCTAGAATTTGTTGGTCATGTCCTTGATTATTGTCTTTGCATACAATGACCTTTCACTTTCCAATTAATCAGTCTTATTTTAACACTATCTTCATATGTGAGATCTGATATAATACTAGAGAATAGTTAATCTCCGGTAGCTACCAATAAATCACTTATGAATCTGGGACGATATTTCTTATAAGTGGGGTCAGCAAGCGAAAGTGGTTTCTATTGTGTATGCATCAAGATAGTTTTTGAGTTGTTTCTGTAAGATAGAGTGAGGAATGTTCGCGTAGAAAAACGATTCATGTTTTGCGCCCTTTTGCAGGTTCAGTTCAGTTTTAGTGTATAATGATAATGTTCCTTGTATACGAAAAAATATAATCTATTTAACAATACATCGCAAATAACCGAGATAAATATGAACACAATTAGTCTCTATTGCCACTCTGATTAGAGTAATTGTTTACTTATATTTAATGGAAAAAATTGTTTTGTTATACTAAGTAAATTTTCTAGATGTGTCAGCATCAGAAGCTTTTTTAATTTATTAATTTATTGAACTAATCTTGATTTTAATAGTTTGATTCTCGCATCTTTGATTAAGTTTGCATGCAGATGATACAACATATGCATGCAAATTCAATTGTCGTTGCCCCAGAATCCGTATGTGTGAACGTAAGTTATTTATCCTCAGTATTACCGCTTCCATTGTTTATGTCATCGAAATCCGGTAAACTGTTCTCATTTCCTCTGGCCATTGTGCTCCTTCCTCCAATGCCCACGCCAGTTATCTCAGCATAATATATCGACTTGGACCAATTCTCGGAATATCGTTAGGGCTGACCGGCGGCGTCTGATCAATGATGTAAAAAAGTATGGATTCGTGATATGCTCACAAAACAATCGATTTTTTTTCCAAAAGCAGTGACAGCACACATACACATATTTCGAACACGAGAGTTCAGTTTGTACTCTTTTGTTTACAAAAGAGTACAAACTGAACTCTCTTCGGCGGTTCGTTTTTGAGTCACGGATGGCGTATCTACCTTTATATATACAGAATATTATTGCGTCTGATGCAAGGCTTTATTATGAGATATCGCGAGTTTCTTTGCTATATCATTTAAATTAGTATATATATAGTTAGAATTCTGTTCATATATTCGCTAGACAACTATATCATGCTTTCAAATTGAAGGTTAAATGAAAAATGAAAAGGGAAAATCTTCGCAGTCAAAAAAATACATACTTTTTATGTGATCCATTTTGACCGATATTTGTTTTTTTTTCGACAAAATAGAGCCTTTAATCATCAGTATCAAATCATGAAATTACTTTACGAAATGTACAAAGAGTGTTTTGCGTTTTTTAATCCTTGGCATTTATTGAATACAAGCAGAAGTGGTAATCCTGTTACTTTTTGCTTTAGTTTCGTTAACCATAAATAAGACTTGAATTAAAAGCTCCTTTCGGGGAAAAATTGCTCATACCTTATGCAAACTTCACAACTGAACAATATTCGATTTGATCATAAAATGTTTGTTGACGTCATCTCTGTCGTGTGTTTTAAAGAATGTTGATTTAGTTTTGATTTTGTGTTCGCTCTTACGAGTTTTAACAAAGATAATTAAGTAAAAAAAAAAAACAATGTATTTATAGAAATATTTTATTATTATTTTGTCTTTATGTTAAACATAAAGATAAAGGAGGGTTTTTATTTGATGTTTCAGTAAACATCAAATAAAAACCCTCCTTTAAAAAATATATTCTAAAAATTATGGTGGAAACTATGTTTATATCAGTATAAACATAGTTTCCACCATAATTTTTAGAATATATTTTTTATTTATGAAACATAGATGACAAAATTAAATTATTAGTCCCACTAAAAATATATAAAATCCATTGTTAATGGAGTTTATTTATTCTGTAAAATACCTAGTTACCTTAGAATCTATATCAGAAATTACAACCACAAAAGTAACCAGTAATTTTAGTTTACCAATTGTTTGAGATTCGTGAAGTTTTCCCTAAAGATACAATCTTTTTATGAAATTTAATTCAGTTAACAATGTCACAACTTGTTAGGTGACTTTCGTTTTAGATTTAAATCGCAATCTTATTTGTTATCATAACAACTCCTGGCGTTTGTCACGAAGTTGTAATAATTACTTGTAACACGCATAAATAATAAAAACGTTTATTTCTCACCATAATCATACAATTCCGTATATATTCACAACATCTTAAATCTAGGACACTAATTATGACCCACATGTATGTAGACATTTTTTTTAAAAGCAAAACACTTCAATAGTACGATTATGGCCGGTTGATACCTATACTAGGATAAATCCTGAATCTTAGGTTACCAACCTTCCACCTCAAAAAGAGAACTGTGTATTTTTATTTATATATGAATTATTAATTCACGAGAACACACTCAAAATTATAGTTGGTAGTTAATATACTATTAAAATGTAGGGTAGACCAACAAACACCTTTTGCTATTGTCAATCAGGCCGAAGCCACAGTAGAGTGATCCATAGTAGTAAAAGTAAAGTGAATATACAATGGTAACAGATAATACTTGAACTGTACAATAAATGTACTTGTTGAATAATAGTGTACTGACTCCTTAGTATAAAAAAAGAGATAACATTATTCAATAATTATTTAAATTATAGGTATGTATAGGTAGTGTAAGGTAAGGAGTATGAAGTGTATGTAAATATGGGAGATTGTGTACTTGGGCATGTGTAGGTGTGAATGGAAATATTTTGTACTATTTCGAAAGGGAGGATTTCCGAATGCGAAATCTAACATTTTAAAAAATAATAGTAATAAAAATAATACAAAACGCTAAGTAACGCTTCTGAGTTTTGTTTCAGTCTCATCATAGGATAAGGTTATTAAAAGTTTTTTTATGACAGTTTTTAACCTATATATGTAATACATCATTAAAATGCCTGTAAAGAATATATATTACAAGTTCACAATTTACGCAAGTGTGTGTAACCATAATGAACCATACAAATGCATATTACGTATCTCACTCACACGTATAAGCAAACAAATAAATATCTATCGATTATTCAGCCTCAATTAAACCGAGGAGCTTGTACATGGGTACGAACAACGAATATCTTATGTACATTTTTGTAAATACATACATATTATGTACCCAGAAACAGCCAGACCAATACAAACATATACAATGTTCATGCGCACAAATGCTTGTACTGCTCGAGATCAAACCTTCCGGTTTGATCCTCGAGCAGTAGTCGATCCTTGGTGTAGTAGTCGATCTCTTAACCATTACATCAAATAGGTCGTCAGTAATATAACCAATATTTTAATAACCCTCAAAATACTTGAATGTTTAGAACAACCGCCTTTTATTGCTATCCAACTTTACAGCTTTATATATAATTTTATGGCGTTTTTATTAAATTGCAACTCCTCCCATTTTCACAAAGCTTCAACCAGTAAGAGCGCACGATGCGTTTATGACCTAGAAAAAGAGGATTTAATGGAGGATTTAATTGCTGTAATAAATTATGGCGACACTCACTGTGAAGTTTCCTACTGTGTTTTGGTAAAAATTAACAGAGGTCGATGATCCCGAATGAGGATGTCAGGACAAATTTTCGGCTCGTGAAACCTGCTTCTGATACTATTATTAGTAGGCGTCAATTAAAATATGAAAACTATCTCTTTTAGTTAGAAAGCACGTTTGAATGTGCTTGTTGCAATCAATATATAATTCTTTTCTGAAGTGACGATTGGGACAAAACTCTCCAAAACACTACACTTGATTCATTAGGAATTTGAAAAAAAAACTTACTAACCTAAACGACAACACCCACCAATATGCAATGCAACTCGACAGACCAGCCACACGGCGAACAAGATGAGGGTACTGCGAAGTAAAATGTATCGGTTCTAAGAATACCTAACATTTTTTCTCGGTGTGACGGGTGCAGAGCATGCTGGCGGAAATTGATGGCAGGTACCTAACTAAAACTAACTTTAATGACTCAACGACCCAAAGTGAGTCTTGACCTCCAAAACGAGAATTCCACCGGTCACTCTCTCTTCCGGACAGCTTATCTGTTATAAATGCTACCAGAACGGTCAGCGTATCTCTAACCAGGTGAGCAAACTGACCGTCCCGTTCAATTAATGACCTAAAAAAAACTTATTCCACACACAATCGTTTTATTCCTCGCCAACATATGGAGCTAAAACGTTGCCATTATTTCTGAGATCAAGCGGTCACATGCGCTCGCGCAGGAAGGGGTGGGTCCCTTTTATTGTTCCGTGTCTCAAGTTTAATATCATGTTTCTCTAACGAGAACAACTGACACCATCCTTTATGTTTACAAGGGATCAATGAACTGCACTAGTAATTTTCTTTTTTTTTAATACGCAGCGGGTTTGAAACAATGAAACAGAAAATTAATCATTGCTAGTATCCGGCGGATAATTGGGGAGCCTATGTCAGCATAGAACTGCGATAGGTTGAAGTAGACTTCACTGATGTCTATGTGGACGGCATCTCTTAATGATTGCAAACATTGGGGATTAAGAGCGTCGGTGGCGCAATGGTGTTACTGTCGTCCTCCTACGGGCGGGCTGAGGTTCAATATCCTGCCCGTACCATGTATTTCGAAAAATATGTACGTTTATCCGACGCTCTTACGTGAAGAAAACATGTGAGGAAACCTGCGCACGCCTACGAAGAGATTCAAAGGTTGTGGTGAAGTCGTCAACCCGCACTGGGCCCGCGTGAACGACTAGGCCTGAACACCCTTACGGGTAGGCTCGTGCCTCGGATGGGGACGTTTAATGAGCTGATGATGATTGGGATTTCATACCGTACTGGACATAGTACAGTGCCTGTTAAAGTCGTTGCGAAGGAATATCAAAAAGTATCTAAGTAGCATAATAGTAATTAATCAACAGCTACATACAGCTATTAAATTATTTTTAAAACGTTAGACTAGTAAGATCACGAACTACAATTCATAAAATATTCCTACAATTGTAATATACACCGACTGTAGTGATGCACATATACGTCTAAGTAAAGAAACACGAAAGGGATACATTAAAATATCTGTTAATATATATGAATCACAGAACGACTACGAAACAGAAATAAATGATTCTATGGTGAGAAAACTGAAGTTACCGACATAGTTCGTCAGACAAGCAAGTTTAGGTGGCAGTGGGATGGTCACGTATATCGCAGAACCTATAGCAGAATCAGACGAGTTTTGGTGTGTAGACGTCGTCTTTGCAAGCGTAGCGTAAAACGCTCTCCAGCCGATGGACCGACGACTTGCGAAAGGTTGCTGGTACACTGGATTAGGAAACTTAGCTCCAAGATATGTAGGGTAAAATAAGGAATCTATGTCCAGAATGAACTGTAAAAGATCGAAGAGAAAAGATCGTACATTTTACAAGTACATTCCCGAAACAATACTCGTTCATTCATTCTCCAGAATCTTGAAAGCGATGCAAGGAAGTTTTCTCATAGCGGTTGTACTAATGTCAGTGCTATATTTAGAGGCACCTGTGGCCACGTGTAACATATCTAAATGTTCGGTTTACTACGAAGCAGAAGGCAACCGGATGTATACGGGAATGCTATGGGATATAATAAATACTTGTGAAGATGTAATAATTTGTTTGCAGTAGTTCATTATTTTATTATCCATACTTTATTTTTGGGATACGAATTCCATGTAAGCCCGTTTTCATAAATACTAGACATCAGTTTATATTTTTTATTACGTTTTGATAAATACTAAACATTTCTAATTTTATTGTTTTCTATATAACACTGTATACAAAACACAAAGCATTCGTTATTTGTCGTTTAGTCCACATTACAAACCGATTGCATTGTTCGACGTTGTATGAATTTTAAGGAAATATTCCGCAAGAGCGCAAACAAAGCGGCTTTTAGATTCTTAAAACTATATTAAACCCAGCTTAAGTACCTGTTACGTTATAGATAGGTTCCAGTCTACTAAATTGTAGTTTCACACTGGTATGGGCAAGACAGGTTAAATAACTAAGTAGTGACGTAAGAAGGTAGACAGCCTCGATTCTAGGGCTTGGGTTGACAGTTTATTTTATTCCTTCATGTTTCAGTTTCTTGTATAAAAATTATTAAAAAAAACATGAATGTATTTACATACTTATATTTAATTGCTTGTCACTTCTGTTCGCTTCTGGTAGCTGACAGGAAAACAGAGGTCTGGAATACCTTGTAGAAACTGGAAGAAACCTACGTTAAACTGTGGACTGCGATAGGTTGAAGAGAGGGAAGTAGGGCATATCTCAAAAGTTGTTGGAACGAAATTTGGGTTTTGACTGGACCCTAGGAATTTCTAGTTCTTAACCTAGCAATTTTACTTGATTGACCCTGACCCAAACATTTTATTTCTTTCTCTTCAAACTATCGCAGTTGTCTGCTGAAGCTAGGTCTTCCGAATTTCAAACTATATTTCCCGGTCCTCAGCTTTCCTCATCCAGCCATCACCAGCAACCTTTCGTTAGTCATCGATCCATTGCACAGAGCGGCATTAAACACTACGCTTGTTTTTTTTAATTCTGTGGTACCATGTCACCTTCTTACTCGTAAAACTAAGCCGTAATAACCTAAACATAATAAAACCTATTGTTACGCCTCATTCTGTATAAATAAACGTTTCACACATATCCAACAGTGCGTTATTGTACGACCTTGCATCCATTACCTCTCACTACGAGTCATAACAACATTAACGTTAATATTTATATACCCAGTTATTATGCACCTGTTGTAAAATAACGCCTGCGCTAAATATGTAATTTTGATACTGGTTTGCGTGTGGGACGGGCTCGGGATTGTAGTTATTGCAGTAGTTAAGTCAAACCTGGATATAAGGTGTCCCAAAGATTCAGGGTATAACTAGGCTTCGGACTTTGACAAGTCGGAGTAGGGACAATTTGTGCAGATGGGTTTTCGGATGGTCTCGATTTTAGCTGTCTTTGTAGAGCGGCCCTAATGGTTTACCTTATGCCGTGTTCTGCTTGCCCGAGTAGCTGTTCTCTGCAGTGTTTGATGACGGCTGCGGACAGCGCTGTCGCCGTGGCTGGCTTTTGGGCTTCCACGATTTAATTGTTTTTGCTATCGATACGCTAAGAAGAGGGAGTAGCTTTTAAAATGAGATGGGGTTTACGCTAAATGCATGTATATAAGATGTTTATTATTTTTTATTTATTTATTTATATCACCAACAAAAAACAATTCAATATACATTGACGTTCTGATGTGTGCGTCGCGGCGATATAAAAAGGCCAGAGCTCAGCGATAGGTTTACCATTGGCAAACCGCTGATTTTCAGCTATAGCCAAAGTTACAAAAACAACCATCAACAATTGACACAAACGTGATTATTATTAATGATGTTTATTCAATATCGTTTTAAAAGCAAGAGGTGTTGCACTTAATGCATTTATTACACAAGAAAAATATTTTCGAAGAAAAACAAAGTAGCACAATGTAGTTTTTATTTCATAGTAAGGCTTACAAATATAGACGATTCCACTTCGTCATCCACGAACATTTGTAATTGCAATTGTTGCCCGAAGAGTTGACGTTGGCAATCTTATAAGAAAAAGATGGAATAGAAAATATGGGTTTGCTAAGAAGGCGCGATGATCAATATTCGATTCTCAAAAATAAACACATTTAAGTTACCCAAAATATAAAATATTAAATAAATTAGTATCATATATTTTTAAATATGAATACCCATGAAAGTTCTGTACAAATCTTACAACACTGGCCTCTGTCAAATCCGGTGCGATTCGTTGTTAGACGTATGAAGATAAATTATCAGTCGTAAAACTATCGACGTAAGTTTCAATTTAGCAAATGATCCATAAGTGTTATCTATCATTCGCTAGAATGACTAATTGGGTTGAATGGAACCATATCGACTGATTGGTTAACTGATACTTATGTACTGTTAACAAACTGACGATGGCTTGTTGAAATTTCTAAATCGTCCGGCCTAGGTATGTTATGTTATCTTTGAAAAGCAAAATTGTCTCTTCTGCCAACTATTTGAAGGATCAAAATTGTTTAATGATGGATGATTGTCAGACGTCTTATCGATTTTTGATGAATTCGAAAAAATTAATTATGAAAACTCAAAAGTCGTTGCAAATTTTCTTTCTTAAAAGTGTTTCGCAAATAACGTTACAGTCAAAGAGTTAAATTAAGCATCTGTTTTCATAGTAAAAGTTAGTTATTTAGTTGAAACTGCGATGGCGCTGTATGTCTGGGATATTTATTTATCAAAAGTCAAATATCCAAAAGTTTACAGTCGAGTTGTCGGCGTCAGATTACCATTTTGTCACCGATTTGTCCGGATGCATTTCATCAAAAGCACTGAAAGGGTCATTGGCTTGCATGTGGTACGCCTCTTGGTGTGATGAGGTCTTAATTCATAAGAAATAGCGATTTAGTAGAGTTAAAATCAAATTGTGTTTGCTGGATACATGAGAGTGATGGTAAAAAGATTTTTTGGGTTCCGTAGCCAAATGGCAAGAAACAGATAAGGATTCATTGAGTCTGATTTATAATTTGATTGATTGATTGTTTTAAGTACCAATTAAAGCTGTAATCGTAGTAGTTTGATCAAGAATACAACAATGTTGCAAATGGTTGTTGAATAAGGTTGCAGTTATTTATTTTATAAAGTATTTAGTAAAGATTAATCTTTTAACAGTATGAATTATAGGTATATATTTATTTATTTTGTTAGTAAAAGAAATAGCAAATATTTCTCCCTAAAAAATTAAAGTAATCGCTTTTAAATTGGACTAAGCACTCTTTATAGATGTTCCCACAGGTTAAAATGTAATCACGAAAGAAAATGGTGGACTCGCGTGGATTTACCGACCATTCTTTCTAGACCTCTGACACCGCGTTTGTGAATGAATTCGTTTTAAGCGCACCATCTCGAAGGGCTAGGGGTCTACATGTGCTGGCTTTAGAAAAACTGTGGTCATTAGACCGATGAGCCGTGCCTTCCGATTTTACTCGTATTGTTTTAGATTTTCTCACATTTTCACATTGCGTTTGGAGATTACACCTTATTGCGAAGTGTAAATTGATCAAATTTGCATGATGATTTAAAACTGGGGCGTTCTCATAAATTATAGCACTGTTATATGTTTAATATAATACAATTTGAGGTTAATGGAGTTTAGTTTAATATTGACTTATAATAATACTGTAATATCAAAGATGGCGCCCGACTAAATTTTCTTAATACAATTAACCAGCTTGTAACATAATTATTATGGAGAGATTTAGCCGGTACGCACTTAATTTGTTCTAACATGAAGAAGTCAGGTAACCAAAATAATACAAGAAATAAATTAAAATTAATTTAAACTCGTTAAGTTTTTTAGTACAATAGTATGATAATTGACACAGTACTAGTATTTAATTCTTACTTATATGTATAGTATGTACCAAAAGTGCTTCTTGCAAGCCTAAACTGAATATATAGATATTGACTTTTACTTTAGAAAAATGTATGAGTATGTCATGTAATAAGTTGTGTAGTACCATACTTAAATCAATATGTCCATATTCCAGTCCACAGTTCCAGTCTCCATAAAGAAAACTTATGAAATCAAATGAAGCTTCTTCTCTACTGGGAAGAATCGAGCAAAAACTCAGTAGTTACATTAAAAAGTCTACAGTAAAAGTTAATAGCTTAAATTAGGACTAGATTTCACTGTTTGAAAGTCTATGGATATTTATTTATTTATTATGTATAAACACTAATACTAATAACTGATTAATACTAAGCTGATTTGGGACCTTTTGGGTTACTAGCTCGTTAGTTCTAGATTATTATAAAATACCTGTTTTTCTTGTGTATATTACTGTTTATCGTTTTCTTTTTTCTTCTTTCTTGTATCCAAAATGCCTTTTTTTTAATGAGTTAAATGTTACTTTTTTGTTTGTTAATTTGTATAAACGTTTTTCTTTCTTTATAACTGCAGTAGTAAAGATTAAAACATAAACACCAGCCTCTCGCACCTCTAATTACAGACAATACAAAACACGGTGTGCCATAACAATACCACAAAAGCCTTCCAGGTCTCGCCCCAACAGCCAAAACAAAGACGCCAGACGAAACAGTTGTTAGGCACGTAGACTTCAACACACCAAAATCTGTAACCTACACGCAAAATATCAACCTTCCTCACCATTAACAATGTGTATCTTCCCTTAAACTCCTGCATTCTCAAATTAAGATCTGAACAAACAAAGGTGAACTTTCACACATAGCGACAAAGGACAGTTTGTACTGGAATAAGCTTCAAAAATAAGCCTTATGTCAATGGAAAAAGGGCGGTTTAAGTTTTCCATGTTGTACATGTTCAAAAGGGGAATACTTGTGATGAGTCTGGGATGTCAATTAGAGGGTGCAGGGACATATGAAGAGTTTCTTGTGTGTTGTTTGATAGTTTTTCAACAGACTGTACATGTCTTGTGTTTTTATTGGTATAACCACTAAGGTATGTCGTGGTTAAAGATGGGTCGTAATTTTTTTGACTTTTATTATAGGTTTTTAATTAATTATATCCTAGTGGAATGAACCAATGCACGCTTCAAGAACTGTTTTGAAAGATATTTGACAACCGATGTGGTGTAATTAGCAGCCGTTTGCTCCAAAGTTTTAGGTTAGATTCCCGTGCAGACCAAGCTTTTGTGCGCAAAAACATTTATGTTGGTAATGGTTTACGTGTTTTCAATGTGTATTACGTACTTTTACAAAAAAGGATATAAGAATATAATAAATCTATGTATATTCTGTCTTGCTTAATTGTGGCTCAATCGCGCTTTGTAAATGTCTGATATTTATTTACCTATTTATATTTACGAGTACTCGTACATGGGTCGGTGATCCTCCTCTTTTCGTCTTATTGTAGTCCACACTCAAACATAGATATCCCCCATTTTGTACTAGATATCCCCCACTTTGCTTTAGTCACCGAGCCTCTACTCGTATCAGTGACTATTCGCAAGTTGTCGGTCCATCGGGCCGAAGGGCGTCCTACTCCACGGTTGCCAAGACGTGATCTCCGCTCCAGAACTCGTATGCTTCAAAGGTCATCGATTCTGCAACAAACGTTACCAGTCCCCTTTTACCCCCAGATACTTTAAATTTAGAGAAGTTAAGAAGTAAATTAGCAAATAAAATCCAGTAGGCAGTGGATTATTTGCAAGGAAAACGTATTGACTACATTTAAAAGCACGAAATGTAGCTACTGACAGTCCGGACAGCTAACTATATGGAAAATACAAAACACGGATTGCAAGTCAAAACCATCTTATTTACAACTTCACACGTCAGTGCGCATTCACAAAATCGATCACTCACATTTGAATTTGAATTCAAGTACTGACACTGTTTAAATTCAAGTGCTGAAACTATTTGAATTTTTGCGACAAAATTGCCAGCTATTATGACTGAGTTGTGCGCATCTGTGAATGTCATTTGCAGGTTCAAGGCTCTCCAATTTGAACTCTGAGCGATTCACCTTAAGGGCCATAGGTGTTCCAAGTAATCACATGAGCAATGGTTTCGATGCGGTGTTTCTCAAACATCAAATAAATAAAACTCCGGTCCGATCCGATGACGGTCATGGCACTAAAAATCCCGCACAGCATAGCTACGCGTCGGCGAGAAAGTAACTTCGTAACTCTCCACGAGAGCGCAATGCATCCGCAAATGGTGGGTGTGATCGTCTACTGCAAACTCCTGACCAAACTGGGAAAAATCGCACAAAGTGACAATCACTGAACGGGTTCACCGCGGGATCAGAACCGACGACCCCAGGATCACGTAAACCCAACGCCAATACCCCTAGACCCTAATCTACAGGGCTCAAATTTTGTACTTCTTAATAGAGGGATTGCTTTACTCAGACGCCAGTCTCTAACAAACTAAAATTGTTTCCTTGGTGTTAATTTTTTTTAAAATAATGGAAAAGTTTGTTAAGTGAAAAAAAAATTATGTATAATATCACGAAGTTTGAGAAACAGCGTAAGTGCAAGGACATTTGTGAGGCATGCAACATTAAGAATGCATAATGACTCGCGAGTCGCATCGCTAATGTGCAAGTGCACCTTATTATGGGTCTTTTGTTGTGGAGCCCTATGGGCCATGAATATTGAAGGGTTGCGTTTTGTTTGTGGATAAATATGACAATGGCTCGTGAATTTTGTATAAAGTGACAACGGGTTTTTATTTTACACACGTTTTGAATGTGATTATTTTCGTTCCGATGATACGGTAGACGTCCAATGGAGCAAGCTATGCTCTGGGCAGAGGCCCAAGAGAGCTTAGCTTGCTTAGGGGATAAGATCAGAAATGATTTAATCCGTAAGATAACTAAAGTAAGAACCGATGGCCCATTAGACCATAGGATTTATGGAGATAGCGTCTTGGCGAGCGTAGCGTATGACGCCCTACGGCCCGATATACCGATGACTTGCGAAAGGTCGCTGGTGGAGGCTGGACGAGCTGAGCTGAAGAGCGGAGGACTGGGATATCTGGCGCAAAATGGGGGATACCTTTAGTCCAACAGTAGACTGCGATAGGTTGAAGAGAACAAGAAGATTGGTAAAGGTCCGGGGTGATGAAAACCGGCTGAGAAAAGGGTAAAACTTACCCTACTGGTCCTTACCCTATGTCTATAAAAATCTACAATAACTTACCAAATTATATAAAAAATGAAGATTCATATCCAAAATTTATGAAACTCCTGAAAGAATATCTTATAAAAAAGTGCTATTACGAAATAAATGAATATTTAAATGATAAAGAAAAAACCGATTATAATTAAATACATAAGACACGAGGAAAATTAATTAAATATATTATGGTAAAATATCTGCCCTCTGACTTCCATGTTGCTATGCCTGTAAAGGTCCATATGATGTTTAGATAGTATATTATGTAAATTGTTTATGTAACATCTATGTCATCTGGAATGCAATAAATAAATAAAAGTTTTCTCATTCAACCTTACTTTTGTAGGAACAACTGTCTCCTACCCTCTTGCCAAGCTTGAGGTTTATTGTTTACTCTTCATCGAAAGTAGCCCTGCGTCTAGTTTTGAACTGTCTTTGTTTGAACATCCGATATTAAGTCCCCACCGACGGGGACCATTGTAGTGTTTCCGGTTGCTTAGTCCCTATTCACGTAACCGGCGTGTGCCGGGCCAGTTTTGTCCCCAAACATATACTAGATTGCTAGGTAATCCTCCTCGCAACGCTCTAAAGTCGAGGTAAGAGTCTCATTCTGTTCTCATAGCCTTGTTGTGTAAATTTTAAGGCTAAGAGCCATCTGCGCTCGCCAATCGCCGCGTGAAGCTGTAAAGGCCATCTGCGGCCAACAGCAGTAGTCAGTTCCGAAACAAAATGTCTCAGTCTAGTCTGGTGGTATCTTAGTAGAAGTAATTACAATTAATAATTAGGAACATCACTATTTTGATTCCATGACGAAATCCATACATGAACGAATGACGCATAAGAAACACTGTTACAAAACATAACAACGACGTGATTGCCAAAGAAAACGCGGGTTTTAAAATAGACAAACACAAGATATTAAAAACCTTATCTAATGGACTTGTCATACTATTCGTATATCCACGCGAGAAGGAATTGGCAGAGATTCAAGTATTGGGATTTGTTCATAATGTACGTATTTTTATTTGGTATTTTTATAAGGCTTAGGAAAAGTTCCTTATTGCTGTTCGTTTGCCTTAATTGTACTACTACTAAATGAAACTTATAATTTTAGCCTGGTTACCCTGAAGAAAATCTCAAAAGTTAGTTTTTAAAGTTTGCGATGGGAAGTTTACAGACTGCTCAATTGTAAAAATATTACCGCGACCTCCAATATACCAATTTACTTTATCCAGGTTACACCTATCAACAAGACTGTAACAAAAATAGTAGTGTGAGATTCTTTCTTATATAAGTAAATAATATCAACAAAAATTTACACAGCCCCCTCTAGCCCCAAACTAAGTATCTTCCTTGTAATGTGGTTCCTAAATTACTAATATATATTGTAAACAGACACACGCGTTCATGCACACAAATGTTTATACTGCCCGGGGATCAAACCCGTAACCTTTGGTGTAACACTCGAAAGCTTAATCATTAAACCACATGGGTCGTCATATATTTTTATAGCTGCGGTACTTATTGTTATCTTCTCCAATAGTCTGTAAATATAGGTATATAGGTGACAAATGGGTTCATCATCATCAGCTCATTAAACGTCCCCACCGAGGGGCACGAGCCTACCCGTATAGGGTGATTAGGCCTAAGTCGTCCACGCGGGCCCAGTGCGGATTGGACGACTTCACACACAACCTTTGAATCTCTTCGCAGGCGTGCATGAAGGTTTCCTCACAATGTTTTCCTTCACCGTAAGAGCGTCGGATAACGTACATATATTTTTCGAAAATTCGAAAACACATTGGTACGTGGCGGGATTTGAACCTCAGCCCTCCGACAAATTGGTTGCCATATATTTATCAGTTTAATTGCTAATTCTAGAAGTAGATAAATATGAAGTCCAGACTGGTTCAAATGCCTAATAATAATATGTCAGTCAAAGTGAAAGTTGTTAATTCATAGAAAAGTTTTCAATGACAGGCCATAGATTACGGTATAGACCGTTCGACCTCCTTCGAAACAATGGCAAAGACAATTCCGTGTTAAGTCCTAATTGGAATTCCCTTATAATGAGACAATGAGCTAATTACGACATTCCCAGCCTAACTACCAGAATATGGTCTACATTCTGGTTTTGGTTACATGTTTCCTAACTTGGCGACTCCCTATTTACATAGACTAACGGGAATTAGACATCGTGTAAGCGAGATATGGATATGGCTTTTCTAGGATGTCTGAGGACTGCTTTAAGATTTTTTTCACAAATATATGAACTCAGTGGTATACTTGATACTCAGAGGAATTGGAATGAGGATGGGACGGTGGCACCGCGTCGACGTCCGCGCTTGCTATGGCAGCCTTCGACGCGAACTGTATTTGCTGCAAATGCGCCTACGAAATGCGACATGCTCGCCCACGACTATGATATTGACCTATTTGCCGACAGTTTAACCCAAATAATGAAAAAGGCCATTTTGTTTATTAATAATCTATATTTTGATTCAAAATAATTTTGTAATTGACATTTAAAAATACATATTTCATTTGAATTGTGGTATGTTATTATTTAATTTCTTTTTATTTTTAATTTTATTATTTGCCATATTTGTATTTTATTGAATTTTGTATTTTGTTTTATTGATTCTTTGACATACTTTCATTAATTTTATAGCATTTTGACGTTTTGCATTTAATGTATTTTATTATTTTAAACAAGCATGCTGACATTTTGGTGTACACTGTAAGTCACTATGCGTTTGTAATTAAATAAATAAATAAGGCTAGGTAGTTGTCCACCACATTCCATACAATGCCGTTAAATATATAAATTTTCGTGACTTACGTTTTTCGGGTATTGAACTGTGCTTGGGAAATTACTGGGTATAAGAGTCTCTGAGAATGATGTTATCGGCAAGAGAACTAAAGTTACCGACATAGCTCGCTGGATAAGGAAGTTTGAAGTGGCAGTGGCTGGTCACGTATGTCGCAGAACCGATGGCCGTTGGAGTAGACGAGTTTTGGAGTGGAGCCTCTTTTTATTTGCCCTACGTCTTTAAAACGATGTAGGGCGAATAAAAAGAGCGATCTACACTCAATAAAAAAAATTCAGAAAAGGAATTCTTATTATCGTTTTTGCGCTTTGTATCATGCACTTTGCACACACTGCACATAATTTTTGTACACGCCACTGTTCATTCACTACATATATAAAAAAGCTGTATCCAGTTGACTCACGAAAAAATAGGCAAATATCAGTCACCATTCAGATCAACTCTTTACCCAAATTACATATGTATTGAGACAATTTGTTAAGTCAACAACCAGGTTATCAGGTTCAATGCCGAGGCCAGTTCAGCCGATTACTGCAAACATGCGTGTGGTTTCTGTTTCAATTCAATTTCGCTATTCGGATCTAAACAAATCCAGTACACGTGTTGCCAGAATTTCTAGGGGCTTACCGTCATTTTTACAGTACAGTAACAGTATTACAATAATTCACAAACACTTCGCCTTTGGTACACAAATGCTGACGTACAATTATAGTAATAATGATTTAAGATATGGCGTTAACCCCCCAGTTTCAACACAAATACGATAAAAAGTGTTTTTTTCATATAGTACGCCACGTGATCACCAAGCCAATCCCGTCAAATCGCTATCTGTTTTCTTTTGTTTATTTCTTCGCTATGTTTTGACCAGTATCAAATAAATAGGAGATTAACAAAAATAATACATGATCCGAAACCGGCTAAATCTTGCGTGTTATTCTTTTTCTATGTATTTCTATGTCATGGTTTCACCAGTATCTTTATAATCGTTTATCAAACATTTAAAGGGAATAGTGTAAGCTATATGACTAAATAAATTACAGTACAAATAAAGTCAACATTATTATGAGAAATTAATGTTTAATATCAATTTAATTAATAATAAATAATGTAACAATTAACGAAACACTCATTTTATTCATGAATACTACTTTTAAGAAGATTTTCTTTTCACAACAACCAAAGTCAGCTTCATCGTGAAAGTACTAAAATTAACACCTATTTTCCGACCTCGGGTATCAGTCTTAAGGTTTCAAGCGGAGATATCGTATAACAAGCATGTCCATACATTAAAAACTTTCACAAGTTGCTCAGATTGCTTTTAGTTTGAGATAGTACATAATATCTAATATAGCATAGTTAGTACATAATATATATTATAGTAACGCATCCTACGAGAACCTATCATCAGTGGCGTGCAATCCATGTATGCTAATAAGCAGTGCATACCCTATGCGTCCAGAATACCCTGAAAATCGACAACGTATTTAATGATTCCCACTTATACGAACGTATACCTCCACAGATTTGACACCATGGGCAATCTGCTGTCATCAACAGCACTTAATTTGACAAAAAATTGTTGTTGCGATAAGACGAAGACAAATCAAATCGACAACTACAACACTACAAATCGACAAGCATCGTCCCGCGCCGGCGGCGGGCCATCGTCACGTGTCCCTATAGGTTCGGACAGTCCCTATTCGCGTAACCGGCGTGTGCCGGGCCGCTTCTCTCCCCAACATATGTTAGGCTACCAAGCCCCCCCCCCCCCCCGGACTATCAGGTGATCTAGCCCGAAATGTCTTCCTAACTCAACCACACACTTGTGGTTGAGCACGATTATTTACACTATTATTGATGTTTTACGTTCAAAATCCCATATAATGTCTTTATGGTATTAAATAGTAGTATAAGGGATGCCACATCCGAAGCTTTCTTCGTTAATCAGGGTTTCTATATTTTATAATGAAAATGAGTACCATGCTCATCAATTAATGGCGTTTTAGCTAGTGAACAGCAGAGATATTATGTTTTCGATCACCATCCGTTAATCACGCATCATGACAGTTTTTTACTTATTCGAGAAACATTGAATATTGCCATCGTTAATTTCTGCTGCGTGACATTTTATATCAAAACAAGAAGGCGAATGCGAGATTAGTTTTAATACAAATTGAAATTCATGTCTTTGGACTCAATATGTTTGAACTGTCATTTAAAGATTAGAGTTCTTCAGACATATTGAAATTTCGCTGAAGGTTAATCTCTTCAATTTGGGTTAGTATGTGTTAATGTGTGACCGAGAACTAAAGTCATGCATTACTGACGCGACTGAAATGAAATGAAAATAGCTTTTTTATTAAAATCGACTTTACATGAGACTTAAACTTATGCAGGGGTAAATCAATTATATTTTGTGGTAGCTTATTAAATATTTTAATGCTTAATCCCACAAATAAGTTCCCGACCTTATGCAATCTGAGATTTGGAACGGCAAGTTTGTGTTTGTTCCTAGTGTTCAAACTATGATTATCTGACTTTTTTGAAAATACATGTAAATTTTTGTGTACATAGATGACACAGTCAAGAATGTACTGAGATGGCAATGTTAAAATATTAATTTCTTTGAATAATTCTCTAAGTGAGACACGTGATTTAAGGCCGTATATAGCACGGTTCTTTTCTGCAATACAAAAATTATTTGTAGATCAGCAGCAGACCCCCACAAAAGTAGACCATAAGACATCACGCTGTGAAAATAGCTAAAATACACAAGTCTTGCAATCTCAATATCAGTGAGACTTCTTATCTTTCTTACAGCATATGCAGCGGAACTTAGCCGTCCTGCCAAAGCCGCAATATGGGGACCCCACTGCAATTTTGTATCTAATTTTATACCCAGGAAAATGGTTGAATTTATTACTTCCATGGGTTCTTCATCCAAAGTGATGACAGTATCTACCTGCCTTACATTAGGCATTGTGAACTTAATACATTTAGTTTTCTTAGAGTTAAGAAGTAAATTATTGGTCGTAAACCAATGTAATACCTGAGAAAGTGTACTATTTACATCATACGCGACTCATATGCGTATCATTTGTTTTTACCATTTTATTTTATACCTATTTTCTTAATTGTTATTATAAATTTATTTAGTTAGCAGGGTCTCGGTTTGAGGACCAAAGAAGTTGTAAAACATTCCGTTATTTACCAATGATTACTTTTTACGTTTAATGATATATTATCATCGAAAACTGCCGCAATCTACCAGGGGTTTTTAAATTTATTTTATTGAAAACCTAAACACTAGTTACATATTAAATAGTCTGCCAAACTGCACATGCAGTTTGTCGGCAGCAGTTCTCGCTATCTTAACAAGGTTTTGCTTAATATTTACATTAATACTTATTTCTATACTTTTTTTATTTGTTTACTAAACCTATATATATAGTCTGTCTGTGTGACTGGACTCTAAATGTTTTATGAACATTGTTGTAGTTTGGCTTTCCTTACTATCTTTCCGTCATACAAGGAATATTTGGAAAATGTAAGAGAATAATGTTACCGAAATGGCTTTCTGGATCAAAACACATTTATATGGCAGTGAGCTGATCATGTGAATCGCAGGACCAATGGCCGTTATAGACAAATTCGGAAGCGGAGACTATTCTTGGCAAGCGCAGCGGCATTCGGATACACCGACATCTTGCAAAAGGTCGCTTTAAGAGGCTGGATCGCTAAAGCTTTTAAATTCACGATTTATAAGTTTTATATTTTTTTTCTTCAGCTCCTGATGTTACAGTATTTTTGAAATATTTGTAAGAAGATGTACCTATAATGTTTTATGTTTTAAAGGAGTTGTCATAATCATAACACATGTTTAAATCTTTTTGTTTTTTATTTTTGACATTTTATTGTTTCTATTCATCGTATTATTAATTGTGTTTCTATCAATAAATAGTGTGATTATATTTATATATCTTGATGAAGATGGAAATGTAGTCGAACTTGTAATATAGGATGTCATTTATACCATGTTATAAATAACCTATGTCTCACAAATAAAACTATTCTATTCTAAATTATGTAAACATCATATTAAAATGGGGAAGAACTGCTCAGTTAGCTTTCATTGTCTATGAAATATTTAATGTTAATAACGAATCATTGATTTGAGAGCGTCGGTGGCCCAGTGGTGTTGACTGTCGCCTTCCTACCGGGAGGGCTGAGGTTCAAATCCCGACACGTACCAATGTATTTTCGAATTTTCGAAAAATATATGTACGTTATCCGACGCTCTTACGGTGAAGGAAAACATCGTGAGGAAACCTTCATGCACGCCTGCGAAGAGATTCGAAGGTTGTGTGTGAAGTCGTCCAATCCGCACTGGGCCCGCGTGGACGACTAAGGCCTAATCACCCTATACGGGTAGGCTCGTGCCCCTCGGTGGGGACGTTTAATGAGCTGATGATGATGATGATTCTAATAAATGGATTTTCGCATTTCTTTGAAGAATCAGAATTTTGAATAAACGCCTTTTACTTTGACTTTTAAACTCTTACCATATCCAAAACACTTAATTGAACTGATATCGTAAGCGGTTCATAACTGGAATCTGATAAATCTGACACGATAAGTCAAGGTTAACTTCACAAACTCGGTGAGATATTTCTCTTGGCATTTCTGTCCAATTAGATTATAACGAACAACAATTTACGCTATTCCGAGCATACTAATGCAGCTTATCGATTTCACTTCGATTTCTCCGGTAGGTCTTTTAATTGTATTTGGTTTTTTAATTTTAAAATAAGGATCATGGTCGACGCCATGACGATTAGTGTCATCTGGGTAAACCTAGCTTTCTCTTAGCTCAGTATTGATCAGGTTTGATTAGTCTGTATTTAGTTGTAAACTGTGTTTTTTATAATCTATAGGCAGGCATTTGACCGCCATCTCACCTGATGGTAAGTGATGATGTGGCCGAGGATGGATCATGCCTGCCTAGAAACAGCCTATTCACTCTTGCCTTGAAGACGGCCAGGTATAATGATCGGGGAGCAAAAAAGTTCCATTCTTATGCGGTGCGCATTAGGAACGTTGTAGTTGTTTATTGAAGTATGTCTCACTAAATATAAAGGTGTAAGGTTTTGAAGAATGTAAGTGTTTTTTAAAATGTATAGAGCAAACGAGCAGACCTGATGGCAGTTGCGTGCACTCCGTATATGCAACAAATTAGTGCACTGTGCATACCCTGTGTTTGCCGACAAGCAGCAAAATCGCTATCATTTTTAGAAATCCCTTTTTCTTCAATCGAGCCCTAAAATTTTAAATGTAAGACGGTCTGCTGTCTCATTTATACAATTGATTGCCTAAAAAATATACTTTTTTTTGCAATTGGTATTACTTTGCATAGCCTGCTCATAATGCATGTACATCTACTGTCTGGTGGTAAGCGATATCTCCACCTATGAACCCTCGCAAGTCTGAAGGAACGAGTGAACTGCTGATTTTTATAGAGGGATGATGTACAGAAAAAAAGGAAGAAGGTTATTCTGGGCCCCCGGTTAACTCACTCACACGGTGAAATATTTTTAAACTGATACTCTTTACTCTTAGGTTTCAAAGAGGTGTCAGTCTTTTTTTTATAGAATAAAGTGTACAGGACGGTCACGACGCTCACCTGATGGCAAGTGATACGTCCGACCATGACAGAGTAGCATTGAAAATTAACAACATAGTTATTATTCTCGATCAATGCAATACTGCGCCCGTCACCCGAGACAACAGATATTAGGTCTCATATCCGGTAATTTTACTAGCTGCTGTGGCTAGAAACATAAAAGTGTATAACACTCCTATTTCACGAGATTATGGCACTGCAGTGGTATCTGCATAGACGACTCAGAACCGAGTGTACCACCTAGTAAATATAATGAAAAAAAAATCATTAAAGAGTAATTGCTATATAGTGTCTAAATTTCATTCAACCTATCAAGTAAAGGATCGCGTGACAAAACAACTCTAGCCGAAGCAAATCGAGTATTTTTTGCCAGTATACGAAACCAGTTTTTACGGTAATTTCGAATGGCCTCCGTTCCATTTTCAAATACGTCATAGCACTGTTAATTGATTTACAAGTTTGTAATTTTTGTGCAGTATTCAAAGTTGCCAACGAGACGTGACGACATCGTGTGTATATCAAGTAAATATAACGAGTTTATCTAAATCTTTATAGGCCTTTGTTCAGCAGTATATTAGGCTGTAATGATGATGATGACTTCATAATCATTACAGCCTAATATGAACAGCATTATTGACTGAAGAAAGTTTGTTCAGGTCAGCATAAAAAGCGATGCTAGGGCGACGACCCATTTGGTGTCGCGGTTGAGACGTCGGCTGCAACACCAAGGGTTCCGGGTTCGATCCCCGGGCAGTTAAAAACATTTGTGTGCATGAACATGTTTGTAATGGTCTGGGTGTTTTCTGTGTATAATATGTATGTATTTACAAAACACTAATTTATTCAAGTATGTTAATCAGTTATATTGTACCCATAATACAGGCTTCAGGCTTAACTTGGGGCTAGATGGAGCTGTGTGAATGTCAGTGGATATTTATTTATTTATTATTTTAAATAGAGACCTGAAAATAGAATCGTAGGGATGATACGTATGTAGTTACTACAAACTATTGCCAATATCCATTTGCGATTTGTTCCAATCTTAGTAGCAACAAAGCAAGTACGTTCTCAGTTACGAAATCAAACACAAAGGTTCCCATTCACACGCTCGCCGGTGGGCCGTTAACGAAAAAAGCGCAATGCAAACAAACTGTTGGTGTTTGAACGTTAATGTTAATAAGGGTCGTGGGACAGGAGTGGACACGTCAAATTTAGAACTGTCACTATGCTAACGCTGTTAATTAAAAAATAAGTGCCAAAGAAAAAAAAATCGGTCGTAAGACTTAATACGACGTTTGTCAGTATTTTTTTGTTACGAAGTGAACAGGACGGTCAGGACGCTCACCTGATGGTTATTGATACTCCTGACCATGACAGAGCGCATTGAAGGAGACCAACGACTGATAGACAGTATTCTCCTTCAACGTCGCACTGCGCCCTGCATCCGAGATAAAAGATGTTAGGTCTCTTAAAGCCGGTAATTTCACTATATAAGAGTGATTGGATAAGATAAGAATGTAAAATCTTCGGAAAAAAAATTGTTAATCACTGCTCATACATTTAGGTCGCTTCAATTGCTTTTCAATTCCATTTGCTTTTATTTAGTATTTAATCCTTTCCGGATTACTTCGTTTTAAGAATAGGTCTATAATACAAAATACGCTATCCCCAGAATTAAATTTAAAATAGTTTTTTCATATTATGTCTGTAATAACTTCAATTAGATTTCCAACTTTATGTTATTAGACTTCCTTAGCATGTCAAATGGAAACGTATATTATTAGCTATAGATGCTAAAGCCATTAATAACTTCATAAATAGATTCGTCTATTCTGAACATTAATTAGTTTGATAAGCTAAGAACAGCATTAATGAATTCTTAAGTCAAAGTACTATGAAATAGAATTTACAGCACTTCGTGTTTTCCAATCGTACTAATAAGATATGCAATTATAATCGTAAATACTAAAGCAACTGAACATACATTTCTTGTATAATTTATTGAAAGATATGAAAATGTCAAATCCATTAAATTTTTCTGTGCCAGTAGCAGTCACGACTACTCACGACATGCTTTAGGTCCATAATAAAATAAGTCCACTGATAGTGTTGGCTACTTGGTGAGAACTGACTTCCAATCGGGAGGTTGCAGGTTGGAACTCATCACGTAATATGTCTTCTGTTCTCTTGGAAGATTGAGGTTCTGTTGTTAAATGAAAATTTTTAACTTTGACTCAGCCAAATTGATGATCGAAGTGATTAATCCCGACTTAAATTTTAACGTTCTTATAGGTCAATGCAGACCTTGCATTTTACTTTGTTTTATTATTGGTGAACTGAAATCCCATTACTGAGAGGTGAAACCATAGATATACGCGCTAATTCTAAATCTATGGGTGAAACATGCCGGCATTTGTTATTTTACCTCTTTTTACTGCGTTATTGCATATATAGTTGTGTTCCGAGTCTGTCTCATCGACATGCAATGAACTTATCTATCTATACTAAAACTATTCTAATATTATAAAGCTGAAGAGTTTGTTTGTTTGAACGCGCTAATCTCAGGAACTACTGGTTCGATTTGAAAATTTATTTCAGTGTTATACAGCTTATATATCGAGAAAGGCTATAGGCTATATATCATCACGCTACGAGCAATAGAAGCCTAGCAGTTATGAAGAGTGTTTCAAAATCGGGGGTATTTTTTCATACTTGGAGCTTCCGCTGCGTACGCTGCGTAAACGGTTAAAGTTTCGCAAAAGTCATGTATGAGAGTATTGTTCCCCTTTTAAAGGTCTACAAAAAAGTCCGCGACAGCATATGTCTATCTTTTAAGGTTAACTCCTTATAACATATATTTTGCTAATATTTTTTCTATAATAATGCATCATTTGCGAAGGTTTCATAAATATGATAATAATCCTTATCCAAATCAATACTTTTAACAAAATTGCCATTCACATCATACAATTTAAATGAATATCTTATGAGATATAGTTTTAACTCACCTATATAAACGAAGTAGCGGGTTAAAGAGAGCGTTAGGCCAAAGTAACTATTTCACGCGGACGAAGCACGCAAAAGCTAGTGTCTTAATATATGTTACAACTGCTCGGTGATTTAGGGTTACTGGTATATTCTTTGATGTAATACTACTAATCACCAGATTGGCAGACTGATTAATCAGTCACTTTTTATTAAAAAAAAAAACTATTTGCAGTTACCCTTACGTATAAGTAGGGTTAACAAGTCACGGATAAAAATAACAATAGGTAACCATATTCATATTTTTTGTGGCACAGATAAAGATTTATGGTAATAGAATATGCGTGGACTAGTATTGATTGATGAATGGCGACCTTTGCTATGACAATGAGGTTTATTGTTGTCAAAATACAAGGAAGTTGGTTTTAATTGCATTTTTTATCAGCATGTATGAGAGTTGATGTATGGAGTGATTATTTAGGAAGGAGTTTTGAGAATTATTATCGTCTCTCAATGCTTTGGCTTTAAATGCTCGCAAGCTCATTAGTGTTGTGGTTATTTTATTTATCAGTGATAATTGATCTCCGTAGTCGTTTAACCACAAAAATGATTTACTTTTGTATAAAAGTTAGCTTGTTTTAATTTATTTTATTCACGTATATTTTTCATCGATTTATTATCTTTTCAAACTTATAATTTTCTTCCATTGCTACAATATTTTTGAATAGCTTTTTTTAAAGTACATACTTGTGCATAATAATTTATTATGCATTTCTCGTGACATACTCGCATAAATCCATAATTCGCCTAACAGTAAGTTACATTAGTCATACGCAGTTAACTTAATGAAATCGAGATCATTTTGTTTTTACAAAGGTTACGGCTCCAGTGTTAGCGGAATCACGTGGCAGATTAAATTTTACATAAGCAATAACGACGCTTTCTTTAACAAATAAATGTACTGAATTACAGCTTAGTTCAGTTCTTTAAACGTCCCCAAGTGCGGATTGGTCAACTTCACGCACAATCTTTGAATTTCTTTGAAGGTGTGAGTAGGTTTCTTCACGATGATGTGAAGTCGAACAACGCACTGGGCCCGCGTGGACGACTAAGGCCTATACACCCTTAGGTAGGCTTGTGCTCCTCGGTGGGGACATATAATGAGCTGATGATGATGATGAAATTTATTGACCAGGTAATATTCTGGGCATTATTCTGAATGCCCAGGAATAATGCCTAGTAATAATACTAATGTAGGTAATAATGTCTTATTTATTAGGGATTACAATAGAATATTTCAGGCCAAAACGCCGAAGCGCTTTTTTCCAAGTATCAAAATTCATTATTGTGCTTTACTTTGGTATTTTAAATATATTTTTTATTGTATTTTTTATATTCTTTTTGACGTTCATAAATAAGTGCTTTTTGTAAGCTTAATCTGAATAAATGAATTTTGATTTTTTTTTTAATTTTGAATTCAAAAAATCTGAAAGATTCGCTTTTTTTTTTTTTTTTTTTCGAACTGACTATTGCTGTTGCCGCAGATGGCCTTTACAGCTTCACCGGGCAAGTGGCGAGCGCAGATGGCTCTCAGCCTAAATATTTACACAACGAGCCTAAGGGCGTCCCGAACGGACTCGAACCTCGGCTTAGGGCGTTGCGGGGGGCTTTGGTAGCCTAACATATGTTTGGGGAGAAAAGCGGCCCGGTACATGCCGGTTACGCGAATAGGACTGTGGTCTGAAAGATTCGCATGTTGCATTCAAAGCTATTCATAATAATAACCTTTTTTGACACTCTTTTTTCGTCCCAGTCCAGCGTGTTTTTTCTGCAAGAGTTTTGCTGTCAGTTTCAGACTCATCCTCATTATTCGCTTGGGCCAAAACTCTTACACTATACCCATCTTGCATCGGTCAGTTTACCGCGTCCCGCTAACACTGGAGCCACTCATTATAACCAGGGCTGTGGGGCGCTCGTGTCGCCCGATTCGTCACACGGATTGACCCAGTCGGCGCGTGCGATTGACGCGTTTTTTATGGCCCCAACAGTAAGCGAATGTCTTGTTATAGATACTGAAATCAGTCATCGGTTTTTTGCATGTTAACTATTTTGGAAACTTGTATCGAGAATTTACAAGTCACAGTTGTTTAGTGAATTATTTTGAGTGATTTAATGTTTTTTATTCTTATTCTTTTATATTTAGCCCGGATTTAGCAAGTTGACAAGGGCAAGGGTTAGTTGTGTCGCAATGGTAGGTACCTATTTTTTATCTCTTCAACCTATTGCAGTCCACTGCTGGACATAGGTCTCCCCCATTTTGCGCCAGACATCCCGGTCCTCCGCTTTTCTCATCCAGCTTCCACCAGCGACCTTTCGCAAGTCGTCGGTCCATCGGGCCGGAGGGCGTCCTACGCTACGCTTGCCAAAACGCGGTCTCCACTCCAGAACTCGTCTGCTCCAACGGCCATCGGTTCTGCGACATACGTAACCAGCCCACTGCAGCTTCAACTTGCTGATCCGGCGGGCTATGTCGGTAACTTTATTTATCTTACGGATTAAATCTTTTGTGATCTTATATATAGACTCCGAGCATAGCTCGCTCCATTGCGCGTTGAGTGACTTTGAACTTATGAACCAGTCCCGCAGTCAGTGTTCATGACTCAGCTGCGTATGTTAGCACGGGTAGGACTTTAAGCATTGCGGAATAGTTGACGTTAGGACATGACGTAGCTTACCGAATGCTGCCCAGCCTAACTGAATCCTCCTACTACTATATATATACTCCTGCACAACCTCGAGACGGACGCCATCGACGCATATCGGTTGTGGCATGACACGACTGTTGAACATGACTTTCGTCTTGTCCAAATTCATGCCAAGCCCAACTCGTCGGGAAGATTCTTTAAGGCTGTTCAGCATCTCCGCAAGCTCTTCCGATGACTCTGCCACGATGACGATATCGTCAGCAAAACGAAGATGAGAAATAAACTCTCCATTGACGTTGACGCCTCGTTCAGACCAGTCCAGGGTCTTGAAGACATCCTCCAATGCGTTTGTGAACAGTTTCGGGGATATAACATCCCCTTGTCTCACACCACGACGCAATTGGATGGGTCTTGTCCGCTGGTCTTGGATCTGAACGGTCATCGTCGCTGCGTTGGAGAGACACTTCATCACCTCGATATATCGCCAGTCGATACTGCATCGCTATTTTTTTATATTAGTATTTAAAGATACTATTAAAGAGTTTTAAATTCTTATAGTATCTGTCAATATTTTCCGTCAACACTGTCCTGCGCCAGTCACCCGAGATGATCGATGTTAGGTCTCTACTAGCTACATTGCTTTCACCCCAAAACACAGAAGTGCAAAACACTACTATTTTACGGGACAATATTTGACACTGCGGTGATGTTTATTCAAACGAATCGTTATCTAGTCTAATATCTACTATTTAAATTACGACATTTCCAGTCAACACTAATTAATACGGAGTTAGCCGAGAACTTTATTTATAAAATTATTAATCGTAACATTATCAATAATTGGTTGAAAATTGGGTTGTAACCCTAACCCAATGAACTCGCCTCCGGGAGATCTAGAAGCGCTAGCAATTAACCAATTACCTCCACGTGACGTCATTCGCAAAGTGTGCCACAGAGCTGTGTGTTAAATGATTGCTTGTTCATTCACTCATTTTAATGGAGAAATCATTCACTCTTAAAATTGCAATATTAAAATAGGGTTAACTAATCCGATGAACGTCTCTGGAGATATAGAAGCACAAGTCAATTATCTAGGTGGTAGACTCGATACTGAGTCGTCTAGGTAGGTACCACAGCAGTGCCAGATATCGTCCCGTCAAATAGGAGTGCTATGCACTTTTAAATTTCGGGATGAAAGCATTATAGCTGGTAAAATTACCGGGTATAAGAGACCTAACATCTGTTGTATCGGATGACGGGCGCAGTGCGGCATTGATGGAGAATTATGACTATCTATCAGTTGTTATTTCTTCATCACTGCCACTCTGTCATGGTCGGGTGTATCACTTATCATCAGGCGTCCTGACCGTCCTGCATACTCTGTAACATAAAAAAACATCAACTCTTGACGTACAATGCAATGCCACTGACTACCGTATTTATCGATTAATCGTTAATTGAGACTTTGAGATCATTCACTCTAAAATTAATTGGAACTAGAAAGTAAATTTCTTACTAAGTTAAAATACTAACTCGATAAATTGACGCCTCTGAGAAATCTACAAGCGCCGGCCGAAGTGACGTCGAATGCAATGTGTACCACTGGGCTTTGTGTTCAATGATTGATTGGTCATTCGTTCATTAGCGAAATGATATATCATTCATCATTCTAGCTTACCCTTATGTAGAATTTATTGAATAATTACAAATAATCACTCCATTATTATCTTGAGCTCTCCGTGCTTGACACGTTGAGCCATCGTTCGCAGCCATAAACGATGGTAGTCGATAACACCCACCAGTTGTCATGGGGTACGATTTGTGGTTTACTGAGTAGAAGAAGAGGGTATGCCCCGCAGTTTTATCATTGAGTAATCAAGTGAGTTTAATGACTAACGTTCGTTTTCATTCACTCATTGTGCGACCAGACCAATGATGTAAAAAGTATGGATTCGTGATATGCTCACAAAACAATCGAAAAAAGTGTTCCGAATGCAGTGACAGCACACATACACATATTTCGAATTTCGAACACATTTACCTAAATAAAAGACTTCGGCGGTTTGTTTTTGAGGGACCTATGGCGTATCTTCCTTTATATGTACAGAATATCATTGGACCAGACAGGCTGTTTGTGTTGTACGCAGATAAAATCCCGGTATCTTTGTTCTTGTAGCAGAATTACAAGTAGGTATTAAAACCTAAGCGGTCAGCAAATAAATGTTATCTACACTTCTATAATTATGAATATAGAATCCATATGTTTATTAATAGCGGCCTTGTTCCCAAATATATTAATGATTTCCTTAAAAACAAACACTAGAATTAGAACCAAAACAAATAATATGCTGAACTTTCGCGGAAATTCAACATTAAAACCAGGGTCGAAGCAATTAAAAAATGAGGCTAAATCTGAACTGTTTCCATGGCCGAAAATGCCAGTTGTTTTCTTAAAAATATGAATTTGTATATGAAATTCAAATTAAAAATGAATATTCGAATTAAAAATGTCAGCCGTTAGAACTTCAATTAGACCGTTTATCTATGTTAAACAAAATCTATCACGTGTGTCCCTTGAAAATAGAATGTGCCAGTACAAATTGTGGTAACCGGACTTCTTCTAGTCAATTACAACAGTAAATTGTTCATCTTTTAATTACAAACTCCAACAAGTCATCGCAAATATGACACTTAACACAGTGGAATAGGGTCTCCTTTATATGAAGGACGCCGTCCAGTTATTTGGCAGGTATTTGGGCCGAATTCTCAATTGCTATGACCAAGGCGGAGAACTTCAAAGCATGCTTCTATGATTTTATAAGTGTTAACTGGGGAGTTGCTTAAGGAATTGTATGGGTTCGAGGTATGAGCTAATGGGTATGTTAATTGGAGCCTAGTGATGCGATTCTAGTGAAAGAAAATAAAAGGGCTAAAAGGTATGGATTGAAATCTTAGTGCAATAGTTTTTGTACCAGAAAGAAACAATTTCCAAGTCTGATTGTACTACATAATGAAGTATGATATCCAATGAAATGTAGTCCTTTTTTACTTTCTTTAGTTATTTATTAAACCTGTTTTTTTAAAACACGAACTAAGGATATGTGTTTTTAAAAGATGGAGTAATGGCCTGATTATTGTGGGGCGGTTAAGATCGGTCCGCTTGGAAATTAGTTCAAGTTATTTACTTCAGAATATTCTTAATGTTCATGATAGGGAAGCGAAATCAAAATTTAGCGTTCCCTTTATCAAATAAGAACTTGAAATTAAATAAAATTTTCAATAATAATCATAAGTACGAAAGTTACAAGTGTTGTTCTGCTACGATTGACCGGTGGGTTATACAAATTTAATGAAAAAAAAAATGCTATTAAATAATTATAGTACTTTATTATTTACAGAAATCCAGTAACTTCCTCTCCAGCCTAATCAAGTTTGTCAGCCAGATATATTTTGTCGGGAATTGGTCTAATATAGCAACATATTGATCATTTAACATTCCCTTCCCCCTTTTTTCCAATGTTATAAGTGTACAGGACGGTCTGGACGCTTACCTGAAGTGATACGCCAGACCATGACAGAGCGGCATTAAAAGAGACCAACAACTGATAGACAGTTGTTATCTTCCATCAATGCCGCTCTGTGCCCGTCACCCGAGACAACAGATGTTAGGTCTCTTATACCCGGTAATTTCACAACCTTCAAAAGCACATCTCAAACGCATACTCGAGTGATGGCCACATCCATCTTGGCCATAGATTCTCCGGGATCGGCCATATTGGGCAAACGGAATCCTAAATAATATCCTCTCTTTCAGACATTGTAATGAATGAGCGGCATTTTATAGGGTTGGCAGAATTTTCGAGTACTTTAATGGCTGGTATAATAACTAATTATTAGTTAGTTTGTGAGTTATCATTGGATTGGATGAATGGATTTATTAAGCCTGAATATAATTGATAACAGACTCAGTGTCCTATCCTTTTATTTCTATTCTTATTTTTATTATTATTATTTTTTGGTTGGGACCGCAGCCTTAATTTGTTTACGATAAGTCCCTTTTGGGTGATCCCCGCATCGTGTATCTATTCGCTAAATTAACTTGTTTCGTATTCTTCTTTCACTCATGCGTTCCATGTATCCATACCTCTTTTGTCACAACATTTTTTTCTATCATTAATAATCGGTATCTGTTTTGTTATCCGAATAACTAAATACGAATGATAATAATTTCAAAAAATTATCTGTGTTTGCATTGTTCATAAAAACTGTCCCCTCAATTTCGATTAAGTACTTCGTGGAAGAATTAACTCTTTGAACGCCAGAAATTTAGTCACAATCTTTTGTTTCCGACGCCTGTATGTGTCCTTAGCCTTTTTTTAATATTTAAAGAGCTTAGTCACATTTGACTACGTCGCTCCATCTTGTCCAAGCTTTTTATTTACACAAATTTACTTAAATTTAACATCATATAATGTATATGAATCATTTGCCATTTTTAACAATGGTTCGGCAAGAATTACATTAATTGAGCCGACTTGGGCAGAGGTGAGGTTAGATAGTGTTCTCCATTGCTCGTTCCGCACACACTCCATCAATATGTGAAAAACATCATCAATCACCCCACAGTCTTCACATAAAGGTGTTGATGATATGCCCATAAGAAATGTAAACTTTCTAGACGGGATGTGTCCGGATCGGAGTCTCATTGCCGTCACAATATTTTTTCTACTTAATGAACAGCTATCAATCCAAGGTTTAATGAGTGGCTCCGGTTGTATGGTCCTATACCAAATTCCATTCTCTTTAGATCTTATGTCAAAGTATTCTCTCCATAATTTGTAACAATGTGTTTTAATATAAAAAGTCAGAGAAATATGGGAAATATTCCTTGGCCTTCAAAGGAATAAGATGTATTATTGCGTTTGGGTGTGCTTCCTTTCAAGCCTTATTTACATATATACCCACTGACATTCAGACAGCGCCATCTAGCTCCAAAGTAAACATTTACTGTAATATAGATACTAAATGGTCCTTCTACCGTGAGTTAATTTAAAAAATATTACATAATTTATTTGAGTGGCAACCCTACTCTTCCGTGTGGTCTTCGACCTTGCCGCTTTCGATAATTCAATGTCATTCAGTACCGTTGATGATCAAGCTGAATGAATGATGTTTTTGACATTTGACCCGCTCCCGTACAACTGTCTAGACAAATGAATGTGGCTTATCAACCAACAAAGGAACAGTTGTATTTGCTAGTATATTCTTGTTTCTATGGGTCTTTTACTAGAAAATTCATTTTAGAAGTTTCTCCCTAGTAGCACACTTTTGTATCTGTCTATTCGTGTCTATTCGTTTCTGTGTAGAGCGTCGGTGGCTGTAGAGCGTCGGTGGCTCAATGGTGTGGACTGTCGCCTTCCTACCGGAGGGCTGATGTTCAAATCCCTACACGTACCAATGTGTTTTCGATTTTTCGAAAATATATGTACGTTATCCGACGCTCTTACGGTGAAGGAAAACATCGTGAGAAAACCGTCATGCACGCCTGCGAAGAAATTCGAAGGTTGTGTGTGATGTCGTCCAATCCGCACTGGACCCGCGTGGACGACTCAGGCCTAATCACCGTATACGGGTAGGCTCGTGCCCCTTGGTGGGGACGTTTAATGAGCTGATGATGTATCTGTCTATTCAACTTATCGCAGTCCACTGCTGGACATAGATCTGCCTTTTGCGCCAGATATCCCGGTCCTCTGCTTTTCTCGTCCAGCCTCCACCAGCGACCTTTCGCAAGTCGTCGGTCCATCGGTCCGGGCGTCCTACGCTACGCTTGCCGAGACGCGGTCTCCACTCCAGAACTCGTCAGCCCCAACGGCCATCGGTTCTGCGACATATCACTTCATTTTGCTGATCCGGCGGGCTGTGTAGTACTTTTGGATGATTCCTAACAATTTGGTTAGGAAATTGACGACCCATATGATGTGAGGTTGTAGAAGTTCGTTGCAACGCCAAGGGTTCCAGGTTCCAATGCCGTGTTGTACCTACACACGTTATTTTGTGCATGAACATGTCTGTTTCTATTAAAGCGAAGGTGTACTTATGTGCAGGCTTAACACATGTATTTAAAAAAAAAAAACTAAACATGTATGATTTTTGACTAACACGCAATTTCTTTTTACAGATCGGATTGACATCGTGAAACAATAAATATAAAGGTTAGTTTCAATTGTGTCGAAATGTTTTATTCACGCATTTTACTCATAAAACACATACATGGTACATTTGGTGATTCTTTTTTTTATTTTTTTTTAATATTTTGTGTAATGATTCAAATACTAGGTTAGTTTATTATTTATCTAAGACTAGAAGCCTAAACTTTAACCTTTCACCTGGTAGACGTTATTATATTCCCACTAGAAATTCAACTCTTTTACTTATTCAAAAGAGTGAATTTTTGAAAACGTGACCATTGACACCATAATTCCGCTACACCATACATTTGAGGTCGAATACCGATGAAATTCACGTTACACCGCATACGAACAATCGATGCGTTGTCACGCATAATTCCGGCTTGTATTATGTATCCCGAAACATTCCCTCACAGTGTCTTTAGATGTCACGTACATGAAACATAACATCCTAGATTGTTCGCCGGTCTTCAAGTGATAGGCTTATAGCGGGTTTAAAATTATCTAAATATCTATGGCATCGGACTTGAAAATGATATATTAATATTTTGCAGAACAAAATCTGCAAAAAAAAAACAAATAAGTAATGTTTTTGTGATACAACACAAATGATATCCTAAAGTACAATGGTTTTATAGTAAATTCTTCCATGCAACCGTACAGTTCAATACAATTGACTAGGAAGGCAAACTGCCTTCATACTGAGTTGTCTTCCTTTAATTCAGATAACATACTACGCAATAACTATTACCTATACATTAAGTACTTACAACTATGTACTTCTACATACCTACCTATACAGACCACAAATACATATAAAAATATAGGTTTTTTTTTTATACTATAACAGGCAAACGAGCAAACGGCTCATCTGATGGTAAATGTCACCGCCGCCCATGTACATTTGCAATACCAGAGGGCACTGAAATGCGTTGAAGTACCATAAGTATATATATTTTTCTTAGAATTTTTATTCGATCATTAAAAAATAATACGGGCTGATGTCATCAATACCTCAGTTCAGTTGGTAGTTTTATACACACATCAGTTTTATCCACTATCTAGCAAGAAACCAAACAAATATTTTGAATCTCATATGTAATATTGTAATGTGTAATTAATTCAAATCAGAATCTCTCTTTTCAAATAAGGACTGAAAATTTTTACAATAGTTTAACACAGAAATCTATGCAAGAAACATCGATGTTAATCAAGTTATGTAGATTTAAATCTGAAACCCGCTACCGCTTATGGCTTAAGCCGTTCGTGGCATACTGTAGCGGGCGCGTGCGCCGACCTAAATACCCGTTTCTAACGGTGCGCGCGCGCACCTACAACATTATATACGGACGTCTTGTGGGTTTACGCACTTTTTGTAATGCGAGATATAATTATCATATCTGGGCTTACCTCCATCTTTTAGAACAGTATTACTTCACCTTTTATAGTACAAAAAAGCCCACAATTTATGAAAAGTAGACTATGTACGGAACAACCTTTCTTCTTAGTCAAGAAGTTGCGATGTTATGCTACTGTTTCATTTTTTAGTTCTTACCGCACCAGTTATAATTCTATCTACTTGCCCCAAAGGTAAGAAGAGAATGCCACTTCATTAAGTTAGCCCTTGTACATATTTATATTGTGCAATAGTTTTAAATAAATGAAATAAATGACATGTTAAGTGCGGATGTTAAGTGACACGCCTGACCTTGACAGAACGACATTGAAGGAGATCAACAACTGATAATCAATTTTTATTCTTCATCAATGACGCACTGCACCCGACATCTGAGACAACAGATGTTAGGTCTCTTATACCTGGTAGCTACAGTACCCTCATCCCGAAACACAACAGTGCATATCACTCCTATTGCACGGGACGATATATGGCACTGCGTTGGTACTTATTAAAAGATGCAGTATCGAGTCTACCACCTAGTAATTAATACCATAAATTACGAGTAATTAACACCATATTCGAGGGCTATGCCTTATTAGACCAGGTCTTTTATTACCGGTAATCTTACTAGCTACAGTGCCCTCATCCCAAAACACAAATGTGCATAGCACTCCTATTTCACGGGACGATATCTGGCACTGCGCTGGTACTGAATTAGACGACTCATTATCGAGTCTACCACCTAGTAATTAATAACATAAATTACGAGTAATTAATACCATATTCGAGGGCTATGCCTTATTAGACCAGGTATTATGCTTCATGCGGAAACACCGTATCCAACGGTAGTCTATTGTCACACTTAGGCGTCGGTGGTTACCGGCTACTGTTAATTACATTTTTAGCACATTGGCCGAGCACTTTGACACTGCTATAGAATTTCTAGTATGTTTCCTACATTAATTTTACCACGCTCTTAAGGTTAAGAGCGATCTGCGCTTGCCATTTGGCCGGTGAAGCTGTAAAGGCTATCTGCAGCCAACAGCAGTACTTAGTCATTTTTATAAAAAACCTTATTCATTGAGCAGAATAAGATTTGTATTATTGAGCAAATTTAGGCCTGTATTCCAGAACGAGACTTAACATTGATCACTTGAATTGAGTGAGAAAGGGATATCGCTATATACGATAAATAGCGGCATCCTTTTCTAACTCAATTTAAGTAAAGATCAACGCTTGAGTCTCATTCTAGAATACGGGCCTTAGACTGTTCTATATTATGTTCGTGTTCAATATTTTTGGTTATTTATACAGGAATTTTGTAATGTTTGTAAAATGGTCAACAAAATTAAATATAAATATCTACTGACATTCACACAGCGCCATCTAGCCCCAAGTTAAGCGTTAAGCCTGTATTATGGGTACTAAACAACGGATAAACATACATATATACATTTTTTTGTAAATACATACATATTATACATAGAAAACACCCAGACCATTACAAACAGACATGTTCATGCACACAAATGTTTGTACTGCCCGGGGATCAACCTGGAACCCTTGGTGTTGCGGCCGAGCTCTCAATCGCAACACCAAATAGGTCGTCAAAATTGGTTTCTTTTCATTTTACTATCCAACATGTCAATTGTCTGGTCACTTTCGTACCTATAGAAAACATTTGCTACTTTGCGTACCTATGAAAAAACCTATGACCTAAATCGTCACTTACAAGGTCAAAGAGTACATCAACATTGTCCGCCATTTTAATTTCCTAGTACGACAAAACGTTACCGTTTCATAACGGTCCCGCCTCAACCATAATTACTTGGTTCGCTCAAACCCAAGAACTGTTCATAACTGGTAATTAGTCTGAATGGCCATCATCGTTCATCAGTAATTGTCTATAGTAGGGTTTACATATAAAAAATTCAAAAGACTGCAGAAAATACCTGATTTCCATGGAAAAATTAAGATAGTACGATAAAATCTCCCAAAATCCAAAGTTAAATAAATTTTTTTTTTAGATTGCTTTCTTGGATAAATAAGTAATTCAAAAAAATCTATAAATTTGAGCCAAAATTATTGCAAAAAATACATTATCTTTTGGTGATTTCATTTATAATTAAATACATCTTGAAATTGTTACCTATGTTATGAAAAGCCTCAGATATCACGAGGATTGCAAATCCGGCCGCAATCCTGAGTAAAGTCGAAAAAGTCTGAAATATGGTAACCCTGAGCGTGGGGTAGAAATTGGTAATTACTTGATGGTGTGGTGTGTGTCGTCAACCCGCACTGGGCCCGCGTGGACGACTAAGGCCTAATCATCTATACGGGTAGGCTCGTGCCCCTCGGTGGGGACGTTTAATGATCTGATGATGATGATGGTGTGGGCGAGAATTTGTGATGCTTTGGAAAGTTAACATTTAATGATGATGAGTGAAAGTATTCGAGGTTACTTACTATTTAAGTTTTTATTTTTTTCCATGATAATAAGTCAGTAGTTATATTATGCATTTAAGATTTTTTGTTAATTACATATTTAATGTTTTTCTTCTGTAAGTATGTGATGATTTATTTGTCTCTTTTTTCTCATTCAGCCTCTACAAGCGACCTTTCGCAAGTCAGTATACATACATTAAAATAAAATGTATATATGAATTATCATGTTGCTTCTTCTCTCTTTTCAACCTATCGCAGTTCACTGCTGGACATAGGTCTCCCCATTTTTGTTGCTTCTTATCACCAGTCCATTGTTTTGAATTTGTTCTATTTGTAATATTCAAAGAAAAAAATATTTCTTCATGCATGTGAACATATATACGATACATATGCCAAAATATTAAAAAAAAAATGTCTGTGTCTGTTTGTCCCGGGTAATCTCTGAAACGTCTGAATGGATTTGAACAGGACTTTTTTGGCTGGTAACTTATGTAATAAGGAAAAACTTAGGCTACTTTTATTTTAGACAGTACTTTTTATACACCTGACTTAACGAAGCGATTTTAGGTCGTTTTACTACGGGAGAATATCTCATAACGCAGGTAATCCCGCGGGGAACAGCTAGTAAATAATTAAAAACGTGTTCTAGGTGTATGAATGTGGACAATGATTTCGTAAAATTTATTTACGTTGTACACCGATCATAGAATCGTGTAATCACATCCACTACAATACATCTAAACTTGTTTAATAAAAAACCGGACTCAAATTAACCTTACCTACCTCTGATAAATTATGCTACAGAAAAGAAGGGCCTGGCAATCTACACACGATCATACGTGTCAAATCCAATACTTTGCTTGCTTATTTACACAAGTTTGCAAGCGTCTTTGTAACGTAGGGTGATTTTGGTATTCCAATTAAGTTAACATATCTCAAAATAACAAGTCTGCTACCGTAACAGCGGGGTTATTTATAAAACAAGTCCAAGAACAAAGTATTATTCTGGGGTCACACCAACGGCTAATGTCCTACGCCCAATAACGCTTACCTTTACTTCTATTCGCACGAAGAAGTTTCGTGGCCATCTGGAGGGTAAGGCTAAATTAGCCTCAAAGAAGCTTGGCGTGCTCAATAGATCGAGACGGTATTTCACACCGGCACACCGCCTGCAACTTTATAAGGCGCAGGTTCGGCCTCTCATGGAATACTGTTCTCATCTTTGGGCTTCCCAGTACCAGCTTCTCCCTCTAGACCGCATTCAACGAAGAGCGACTCGAGTTGCCGACTGCCATGACGTTTCGGATAGGCTTGACTCCTTGGTACTGCGTAGAGATGTAGCTTCGTTATGCATTCTCTATCGCATATACCATGGGGAGTGCTCCGAGGAACTGTTCGGTTTGATCCCCGCTGCTTCTTTCCGCCATCGATCTACGCGACAACTCTACCACCGACACCACCTTGATAGTTGGCAAAGTACTACTGTGCATTTTAACAGTAACTTTCTGCCCCGCACCACAAAATTGTGGAATGAGTTGTCGCATGCGGTGTTTCCGGAAAGATACGACCTGCAGACCTTCAAGAAAAGAGCGTACTCTTGCTTAAAAGGCCGGCAACGCATTTTGTAGCTCCTTTGGTGCTGCAAATGTCCATGGGCGGCAGTATTCACTTTCCATCAGGTGATCTGTCTGCTCGTTTGCCCCCTATCCTATTAAAAAAAAAGTATACTAAGAAATACCTATTTGTTGCTTTTTGTTTTAATTTAATGTTCTTTATGTATTTTTTTAATGGGTTAGATCTCTTTCCAGCAGTGGACATCCCAGTCATGTTGAAGTACAAGAGGCATATATAAATATCTCAAGCCAGTGTGTGAACCTCATACCTTCATATATTATTATTTTGTTGATACCCTAACAGAGTAGGTATCAACAAAACAATGTAACAACAAGGCGTTCTTGTTAGCATTGTTCCAAGTATAAGTAAATCAATTAATGTTTCGATTTTATCAACAATTCGTTTGAAACGTCTGACCTTGGCATACCTGGCAAGGTATTTAATGTTGGCTTTTGTCATAAGATTCCTTCGCCTATACTTTGATTCGAGAAAAGAAAATATAGTTATTTTAATATGCTTATGTTGGCTTTTGTCATAGGATTCCTTCGCCTATACTTTGATTCGATTAAAAAAATATAGCTATTTTAATACGCTTAGTCAAAGTACCCAGTTAATTTCATGTACTATCTCACTCGTTAAACAAGTCGCCAGAATGTCTGAAAAAAAGGTGATTCCTTGCTATGTCGATCCTGATTATCATACTAAGTTCATGTTCCTTAAAGTTATGTAATATTGTGTGAAACGCTCGTCTATTGTGAGGTGGGCGCTTATATCTGCGACATAGTTTCTATTGCAGGTATTAAGGCTAAAATTTGTGATAAAAAAAAAACATACGCAGCTGAGACATGGACACTGACTGCGGTATTCGTTCATAAGTTCAAAGTCACTCAACGCACAATAGAGCGAGCTATGCTTGGAGTCGCTCTTAGGGATAAGATCAGAAATTATTTAATCCGTAAGAGAACTAAAGTTACCGACATAGCCGACATAGGTCACGTATGTCGCAGAACCGATGTCCGTTGGAGCAGACGAGTTCTGGAGACCGCGTCTTGGCAAGCGTAGCGTAGGACGCCCTCCGCCCCGATGGACTGACGACTTGCGAAAGGTCACTGGTGGAAGCTGGATGAGAAAGGCGGAGGACCGGGATGTCTGGCGCAAAATGGGGGAGACCTATGTCCAGCAGTGGACTGCAATGGGTTGAAGAGAGAGAGAGAAATACAGTTTCAAATAAATAAATAAAAAACTTCAATTTATTTTATACCCACCAATCCGCATCAGCCACGTGTTACAGGCCCTATCTCCGCCATAGCTATGCTGTACGATAATGCTTGTGCTATGCAATGGGACGTACCTAAGCTAGTTGTTTCTTCATCATAATTTCAGCCACTGCTGAAGAAGGTCCCCCTAATGATCGCCAGCTTAACCAGGTCATCTGTCCATCTGGTTGGGGGTCGGCCTACGCTTCGTTTTCCGTTACCTGGACGACACTAGAGAACCTTTGTGTTCTGAGTACTAGAGTTACGAGTACTACGAGTTGAAGTGGCAGTGAGCAGGGCACACCTGCTCACTGCCACTTCAACTTGCTAAGCCAGTGGGTTATGTCGGCCACTTAAGTTCTACGGTTACATAAATTGATTTAATCATATTCTAAATTGAGAGCGTCGGTGGCTCAATGGTATGGACTGTCGCACTCCTACTGGGAGGGCTGAGGTTCAAATCCCGCCACGTACCAATGTATTTTCGAATTTTTGATAAATATATGTACGTTAACCGACGCTTTTACGGTGAAGGAAAACATCGTGAGGAAACCTGCGCACGCCCGCGAATAGATTCGAAGGTTGTGTGAAGTCGTTCAATCGAACTGGGCCCGCGTAGACGGCTAAGGCCTAATCACCCTATACGGGTAGAGTCGTGCCCCTCGGTGGGGACGTTTAATGAGCTGATGATGATGAAATATGTTTTATACAGTGAGGAAGAAACATAAGGCAATGCTCCCATTGCATCAAACGACCATTTGCGACAAAAGATAAAAATAAACCAATTAATATAAGTTGTGATATGAAACCAGTAGTAACGATTCTGGTGGTCCAATAAAAGCCTGCTATTAATTTTATTATCATTGGCGCTAATAAAGTGGCCGTAAAAGAGGACCTTGGTCATAATTTTTTCAATCTTTATAGTGATCATTAGTTGAATGCTCGTAGTTAGTTGTTTAATTGATTTATGCGATAAAATATTGTTCAGCTACTTAGAAATTGCGTCAGTATCAGTTGACGACCCAGCTGGTGTAATGGATCATCATCATCATCAGCTAATTAAAGGTCCCCACCGAGGGGCACGAAGCTACTCGTATAGGGTGATTAGGCCTTAGTCGTCCACGCGGGCCCAGTGCGGCCGACTTCACGCACAACCTTTGAATCTCTTCGTAGGCGTGCGCAGGTTTCCTCACGATGTTTTCCTTCACCGAAAGAGGGTCTGATAACGTACATATATTTTTATTGAACAGGAGGCAAACGAGCATACGGTTCACCTGATGGTAAGTGACACCGCCGGCCATAAAATTAATAATTTCGAGGATTCCAAAAGACATTGGTACGTGGCGGGATTTGAACCTGCGACCTCCCGATTGGAAGGCGACAGTCCACACAATTGTGCTTCGACGTTCTTCACAGCCCTGGAACACACAGTGATCTAAATCCCACACTCATACAGTCCATAATAATTTAAATAATGTCACATAACATTTGATACAATTGCATTATTTCAATAATGACAGTGCTCAGTGAATTAATTTCTTTGTTGTGCTTTAATTAATATAAACAAACAACTTAAGCTTTAAATTGCGCGTTTATTCAAATATGCCTACTTCGTGACTATTAACTTGTAAATGGCACTCCATGTAATATTTAGATCAAGTGTTGATCTGACACCGACTTCCATAGCATGATTTTGCTACATATTACAGTCCTTATCATAGAAATATCCAGACCAATACAAAAAGGTATGTTCATGTATAAAAAACTTCAGTACTGTCCGGCGATCGAACCCGAAACCCGCGGGTGTAATTGCCTACATGAAACCGCAATAGTTGTTCTACATAATTGTTATATACTAACTAGTGACCCGCCCCGGCTTCGCACGGGTACAATGCTAATAATTGGCACGCTTGCACCGCCCCGGCCGGCCGTTATCGCCGCAAATTTAAAAAATAACAGTATATCTCCACTATTTAATGGATGCTATTATACATATAAACCTTACTCTTGAATAATTATATATCTTTAAAAAAATCCGCATCAAAATTATTAATGTAGGTTTGAAAGATTTAAGCATACATAGGGATATAGAGACAGAAAAAGCGACTTTATTTTGTACTGTGTAGTGATAGTAATTTCCTTTTATTAAAGACTAACCCAACACCAATGATGTAAAAAAGTATGGATTCGTGATATGCTCACAAAAAAATCGAAAAAGTGTTCCGAATGTAGCGACAGCACACATACACATATTTCGAATTTCAAACACATTTACCTAAAGATAAGAGTACAAATTGTACTCTCTTCGGCGGTTCGTTTTTGAGGCACGGATGGCGTATCTACCACTTTATATACAGAATATCGTTAACCAATACAAACAGATGTGTTCATGTATAAAAAACTTAAATACAGTCCGACGATCGAATTTGGATGCCATGGTGTAATTGTCGACTTCTCCATGAAACCACAATGGTTGTCCTGTTTTTTAAACATTAATACAAAATCTCCTTTTATTGTTTTTGTCTTTCATAAATCCAACACACGCGCCTTCTCCGCGACCAAGAATTTATCAGTACAGTTATTGTATCACAAATAACACGCAAGGTCCGATTCCAGACAATGTATAGAACTAGGTTCAGATTTATGAAGGCCACTTCCTTAATAACTATGTCTAATTGAGGCAAGAGTTATAACTTACAGTTTGAGTTACGAGCCCGATGCGTGCAAAATGGATGGGTACTCATAGGTCTTTATATTGATGATTTCGTTGGTGTGAGACCTTAGAAAAACAGTTAACTAGATGGACAATCACGAAGAAACGTGTCAAAATTCGGCCATTTTTTTGTATGGAAAGTAACAAGTCTTTAAACATTTGGCTCGTGTCTGTCAGCAAAGCCGAGATAATCAACTGAAAAGAATTTGACTTGCGTTGTAATATGGTGTAAAGATCACTTCTGATTAAATGAAAAAAAACAGGAAGTAAATTAACGATTACATATTAAAGTTTAAATCATTAAAATTAACATACCGAAATATTAGAAAATTATTTTGTCATAATGACATAGACATATCTGTCAATTCCGGACACATTTTATAGAATAGTGACACTCCTTCTATATTTTTTTATATTATTATTTTACATTTTTTATGCTGTTGGGGGCAAGCAAGCATATAACTCATCCGAAAACAACCATGACTTCTACAAATCAATATTTGCAGAGTTCATTCATTCTCAAGATATGGCCAAAAATCTCAGCACTGTTCCGTTCTTGATACTATAATTCGATAGATACCCGGATTTCAATAGCACTATTATTTATCAGTCCAATCCTGTTACATTTCTAGAATCTCCAGACATTTGTGTCACTAATCCGTTAAGCCTCGACAAACCTCGCCATTGTTTCGTGATGGAGAACTAGCCTAGCATTTCTTATCTACCCTTCGTTAGTTGCAGCACAATATTTCAGTGCAACTGTGTTTAATTATTCCTTTCTATTTAAATTTAGGTGCTCCAGATTGCTTCTGTCGCTTCCACATAAATTGGTTGTAGATCTGATAAAAAATATGTACAACGTTTTCTGTTCTTGTGTATTTGAAATAGCTTTAACGTATAACGGTTTTTGTAACTGCTAATATTTGTGAAGTGATTGTCTTTGTCGTTATTTCGTTTTTCGTCAAATTTATGGCTTTGTTTTGTGTTCATTTGTTGAACCAGTCTTTCAGATATCATGGCATGACCCTGTGGCCCAATGCGGAAGGTAAAAGACTACCATACATAGTAATCGGAATCTACCGCTTCAAATAATTTGTGAAGACTCATATTTCGACATAATATTTTTGAACACTCATCCGAAGACCAACCAGTAGTTGTCTAAATTGCTATAGCTAACTGAACCTAGCCGCGAGGTCTATCGAGTTTTTTTAACAACTTTTTGTCATCCACATAACATACTAATTTCTGAAAAAATAAAATAGACACTCTTAATGATGTAAAGTATGGATTCGTGATATGCTCACAAAACAATCGAAAAAAGTGTTCCAATGCAGTGACGGCACACATACACATAATTCGAATTTCGAAAAGAGTACAAACTGTACTCTCTTCGGCGGTTCGTTTTTGAGGCACGGATGGCGTATCTACCTTTATATATACAGAATATCATTGGACACTCTTAACTTGTTGACCGCCAGAAATCCAGACACAAAACTGAAAACCGTGACTTACTATTATGATGTCACAAGTTTATAACATTAAAAATTGGGCGTGCACTTTTGTGTCAGCGAGACTCCGTCCATATTTTCTTATATTTCCATGTGTGAATAACCTCTTCCATCATCCCTTCGTCCATATACTGACGTAAGCCGGCAATCCGTCACGTACCTGTCAAACATACAAAGTAACAATGGTGGCAAACATGACACGTACAAAGTCTACCTCATCAATACAGTCGTGTTACTGAAGAAAGGTCAGACTCGTAACCTTGACGGAATCTCGCAACAAACGTACCTACATACGTTTCGTTTTGCACCTCCTTGCTCCTAATATTTCAATGTCGGATGCCGAAGGATGGATAGAGCCTGATCCGTCTTGTTAATTGTTGGTGGTAGACTCAATACTGAGTCGTCTAGGTAGGTACCACCGCATTGCTAGATATCGTCCCGTGCAACAGGAGTATAGCACTTTTGTGTTTTGGAATGACGGCACTGTAGCTAGTGACATTACCGGGTATAAGGGACCTAGCATCTGTTGTCTCGAGTGACGGGCGCTGTGCGGCATTGATGGAGTATAATAACTGTCTATCAGTTTTGATGCCGCTCTGTCATGGTCAGGCGTATCACTTAACATCAGGTGAACATCCCCTGACCGTCCACTACACTTATAAAATAAATGATAAATAGTCGACCATATTTACTGCAGATGTTATGGATTATGGATATTATTATCTGGAACTAGCAGTGATATTTCAAACGTGGATGTAAATGGGAGGAACTTTAATGCATTGCTTCTGTCAGGGTTTGCGATCAGTCATTAGTCATCTATATTGAATGGTCCAGTTAGCTATTTATCTAAATATTTGCGTACTTGTTAAATATTTTAGCAAATATTTTACAACGAATATGAACGGTTATTGCTCAGTCTCTTTATGAATATTGTGACGACCCATGATGATAACGGATTATATAGGTAAATTAGAAGAGCAAAGAAAAACCATCATTTGACATGACACTAACAAACGCAACGAACTAAAACAAAGAAAAATCAAAGAAATTGAAATTATGAAACTTATTTGCAAAAGCAAAACTTGTGTTACTTTTCTATGTTATGAACAAAGATGTAAAAAAAGTATACATTCGTGATATGCTCACAAAACAATCGAAAAAAGTGTTCTGAATGCAGCGACAGCACACATACACATACTTCGAATGATCGTACATTTACCTAAACAAAAGCCTACAAACTGTATTCTCTTTAGCGGCTCGTTTTTGAGGCACGAGTGGCGTATCTACCTTTACATATACAGAATATCATTGGTTATGCATTAAAAAAATCAATTCGCAAACCGTCTGTTAAGTGATACGCCTGCCCAAGACAGATGCAGTGTTATTGATCATTTTTTTCTTATATAATTATTAAAATAATAATAAATATTTGTTTCAGACCATGTACTCATAGATATTATTACTATTTACAAGTAATAACTACAAAAATTTCAGTAACAAAATATTAATACTACGGAACGGAATTGAAAACTTAGTATTGATTATTTCACATGACAATATCTGACACCATTACTGTGGCTTACTTTGTATATAACTCAGCATCGATCCCACTAAACGCGCACTATCATCTAGATTTAAGTCAAGATCAATCGCATTGCATACCGAAGGAAATGCACCATTTTCCTTATCAATTGTAACTGTAGTTTCAAGCGAGTCATTTAGTACGCTTGCACTAACAACATCACACCATTTCCTTGTGTTTGAATTAGCGTGGGTAATGCTAATGTGTCTGTTTGAGCGGGAGCACTGCGAACTACTTGTTTTTTATTTATTTAAAGAACGTATGAGTAATGTCTTATAAGAATATAATAAAATTTCATTCATAATCACGTCGCTCGCTTCATGTAGTGACATAGCAGTATGCTCATGCTTTTGACTTTGTACCCTTTTAATGACGCGTCCAGGTCAAAATTTAAATAATTTGATATCCAACTTCGTAACTGTGACTTCGAAAAAGTGAAAAGAAAAATAATAATTCAACTTTTTTCATCTTTCTCCATCCTAAGGTTGCCTGGAAAAGATCGTCTTGTGCGGTAAGGCCACCCATTGTACTGAATGTGTATTTTTTTCTGTATTTCGTTTATAAAAGGTGCAATAAAGTATGTGATAAATAAAATAAATAAATAATTATACGTTTAGACACGTATTGAAATTACTTATGTCTGATACCCACCACAACATCTGAGTATTTTTATGCTTAAAATTTTTGTCCAACGTTTTAATAAATATCGTTAATAATAAAACTAATGTTACACAAAACTATAAGTAAAAGACACGCTATCTGCCTCTCTTATAAATAAAAAAGGAAATGCCATAATTTATCGCGACAATGTGCGATAAAGTAAGATGTAGCCACCATTCAACGCGATAATTTGGCGGTTTAACGTATTAAAAATTCGCAATAATTATCGTGTAATGGACTTTAGACGTTAGCCGATAGTGCTAGCATAACAACTATCCAATTCACCATTGTAATTATTTCCAGAGAAAACACAAGTCATACTCATAGTAGAGTGCGCAATGAACCTTCAAATTGACCTTTTGTGTACTTCTGTGCTCTTAGTACGACAACCCACTATTAAATCATCCAAAGCGAGTTTCATTCACTACAATCTTATGTATTCTTTGTGGCTTTACAACTCGAATAGGATTATCGGTGAGTTAACGGGCCATTATTCGGTATTGCTGATCATTATTAAGATTGGTTTTCGCCGCCCACTGAGAGGTTATTCGGTAAGGTAATTAACAACGAACTATGTGGAGTAAAGAGCGTCGGTGGCTCAGTGGTGTGGACTGTCGCCTTCCTACCGGGACGGCTGAGGTTTAATCCCGACACGTACCTATGTATTTTCGATTTTTGAAAAATAATTGTAAGTTATCCGACGCTCTTACGGTGAAGGAAAACATCGTGAGGAAACCTTCATGCACGCCGGCGAAGAGATTCGAAGGTTGTGTGAAGTCGTCCAATCCGCACGGGCCCGCGTTGACGACTAAGGCCTAATCACCCTATACGGTAGGCTCGTGCCCCTCGTGGGACGTTTAATGAGCTGATGATGATGATGATGTGGAGTAAAGGCTGAGATGTTGGCTACTAATCCAAGGGTTTATGCTCGATTCCTGGGTTAAATTGTGTACGCGATATATCAGTGGTCTTTTGTCATGTTTGCCATCGATACGTTAAGAAGAGGAGAAGTTGCATGCCTTTCGGAGTACGGAGGAGACTCGAGATAATAGTTTCCGGTCACCCCATTGACTGCTCGTTGCTTCAACTTGCACAATCATCAACCAAAGACGTGTATTGTCCATTGGTACTGCAACTTGCTGATCCCGCGGGCTGTCGGATGCATTAGTTCTTCAAGGTTCACTCATTTCGGTTTTCATCGTGTTGTTAAACACCTAGCCTAGCCCTCCCCAAATGAAGCTATTTTCTACCACGTAATTTGCTCATATGGAATGACCTAACCATCAATGGTATTTCCTGACAAATATGACATAGAAACCTTTAAAAAAAGAGCGTATTCCGCGTAGGTATATAATTCTGGAGTCACCGGGCGGAGGTGAACACTTTCCATCAGTGTCAACCTTGAACCAATTCAAATTCCCAAAGGTATATTGACGACCCATTTGGTGTAGCGGTTGAGACGTCGACTGCAATACCAAGGTACCGGGTTCGATCCCTGGGCAGTACAAACATTTGTGTGCATGACCATGTTTGTTAGAAATGGTCTGGGTGTTTTCTATGTATAATATGTATGTAGTTACAATATATATATATATATAACGGATAAACATACCTATATATATATATTAATATATATATATATATATATATATATATATATATATATATATAGGTATGTTTATCCGTTGTTTCGTACTCATAATACAGGCTTCACGATTAACTTGGGGCTAGATGGCGCTGTGTGAATGTCAGTGGATATTTATTTATTATTTATATTTGCTTTACAGTTTTACCTTATATTGTAACTTAATAAAATAAAATTCATTCATTATTCTTCTTTGATTATCACGGGATCTCGCTTCTAGGTCAAGTGTATAAACTACACGCCTGCTAAAAAACATTTCCATTGACCTATTGAAATGGCCATAGTAGCAAATAAAACTGTTTTGCAACTGTCAATTGCAAAACCAATTTATTGTTAACCAATTGTGTTTAATCCAATGGAGATTCGTATTATTTGAACTAAAGATTCATTTTGATGTCGTCATCGCCCTTCCATTTCTTTTGCATGAATCTTCAACCATCCGGTAACTTCGAATCGGCTTGACCACTGGGGTTTTTTTAACTGACTATTGTTTTTGGACGCAGATGGCCTTTATAGCTTTACCGGGCAATTGGCAAGCGCAGATGGCTCTCAGCCTTAAAATGTATATGAGCCTATGGGCATCCCAGAGTGGGACTCGAGCATGGGCTTAGGGCGTTGCGGGGAGGAGGGCTTAGTAGTCTAACATATTGGGAGAGAAGCGGCCCGGTACACGCCAGTTACGCGAATAGGGACTGAGCGAACCTACACGCGCTGGGTTTGCGTAAAAATCTGCATCTTCTATCGCGTATATTAAGCAGAGTGTTCGGGGAAATGATTTGAACTCGTTCGTGCCACCTTTCATCACACGAGACAAAATTTGGGAACTCCACATCACATAGACATACACCCGTGTACGGGTAGGCTGGTGCCCCTCGGTTGGGACGTTTAAGTCAAAGTCAAAGTCAAAAACATTTATTTCAAATTAAGCTTACAAAAAGCACTTATGAACGTCAAAAAATATACAAAAATATAATAAAAAACGGTTAAAATACTAAACTAAAAATATGAGTTTTGTTGCTTTGAAAAAAAAGCGCTTCAGTGGTTTGGCCTGTTATTTACAAGTTAACAATTGAGCTGATGATGACATAGACTTATAAAAGTTCTTTACATTACGTGTTTGACTTTTTATGCATCAAACTGTTAAATCAGCTACCGTTGAAAATATATCCTGAGCTTTACGGCCTGGCGTCCTTATAGAATCTTATGAAGGTATTTCCATTTAATGCGCATTTGTTTTCATTGCCCTCTGGTATTTCATAAATACCTATATAGACGGCGTGTTCATTACCAATAATGTGAGTACCGATGCTCGTACGTCCCATATCATCATCATCAATTTATTCTAATCCGATTAGCAAAGACCGCTTCTAATGACTTTTACGCGATTCCTAACAGTCGAAATCTGCTTCGCTATGTTACATCTTTTCCTACGCAACTAGATCTTAAGTGACTGTTATAGTCTACAAAATAAGCTGGTTGAAGTGGCAGTGAGCAGGGCATATAGCGCGTAAACCGGATGGTCAAGTGCGCATGTGAGTGTGTAAGTGTTGCCTTTTCCACTTCATTGGTTCGCTCCTCATTTAATGCGCCATGACATTCTGTCTAGGTAATTTGAGGGTTTCTTGTGTGTTAGTCGCGTTCTCGTACTTAATAATGGGTAAACAAGTGTAGGCAGGCCCCCAACAAGATGCCGCCTATAGCAATAAAGTTTTTTCATTTCCACATTTCCCCCCACGTACATGCGTAGAAACCGATTAACTCACTTTCATACAAATCCCGAGACAGATCACGTCAGGTATCATCAAACAATGCATATTCATCAGAATTTCCAAGCGCATAATTAATTCGTATGTTTACAATAACAATGAGGCTGTAGTTATTTCTAATTGGTAAACACTTGGACAATTGAAAGTCGGTAGAGGCGTGATTGTCAATAAGACAATAGCAGTGTGAATGGCAGAATAGTGAACAATTACTAGCCTCTTGTCGAATAGAAATGAGATGACTAATTAGGCAGATAAATAAAAATTCTATTGATTAAAATATAAAAGAACCGAGAGATTCTAAGAGGGTTAACATTACATAAATTTTGTCTTGGTTCGTGGTACACCTGTTATAAAAACCTACTACCCGCGTAAATCACGGATTTACCTTTATAATTTCTAATTGATTTGAGATGAGGAAGAAAGATTATGTGAGACTAGAAAATAATCTTACCTTATGACTCTTTATTTTATAGAGTTATTCTAATTATTAATTTAACACAAAGTTAATCTGGTGACGCTTCTCTTATGGAAATAAGTTGAGCCTCTACATGCTAATTATATGTTATAATCATACATATATAATGCTTAAAGTATGTGTATGTAAATAAAAAAGACACAATAAACACAAATGTGTGTACTGCTAGGAGAACCCACTTTCGTTATTTGTCAGGATGCACCTTTGAGAGTAAGGGTTGGTTTGGTTACCAAAATGTATTTTGGGACTTGAACATTATATCAAAATATCATACTAACATACATGTTATTGTTTCAGGTACGCACAACATTTTGATACGTAAGTGGAGTCGACGAATATGTTGACAGAACGTTCCCGACGATGTATCATGATATAACAAGTGTTTAACGCAAACAGTGAAAGTGCTGATAAACGATAAGATAGATGGCCAATATGACCGTGTTTTTGATAACATTGGAGTATCTGACTAGCTGACTTGTACTATTGAGAATTAAGCTATCCTATATATGCCTATTCCTAGTCCAGGGTTCAGAAATTCCGTTCAAACAAAGAGCTGACGGTCTTTCGTTGCGTGTTTGCATTTTCCCAGAATTAATTAAAAAGGATTGCTTTCCCATTCGAACATTCTAAATAAAAGTGCTTAGTATTTATTGTTCTTTTTTCGCTAGATTCTGTTATTTTGATAATTAAGCTGTCGTAAAAATATTTCGACAATATTTTGCTGATTTATTTATCAACCAGCAAAATATGGTCGAAATTGATCCTGTTCTAATAAATGTATTGATCGTATTTATTTGAAGGCATATTGTCGAATTGTTTACAAGCGATTACGCTTTTCCATTCAACATCATCATCATTTTAGTCGAATTTTAAAATGATTGAGGAATTAAAAACCCACCTATGATTTTATTTTGAATTCTAGGTTCCTCGAGAAAAGCCGGCATGAATCTCGATTGGCACTCGCTCCAATTTTGTTACAATATTTAACAATCATATCAAACTTAATTTCACTTTTGTGCCGACTTGAGTATAAAAATATTGGCCAAGTGCGAGTCAGGCTCGCCCGTGGAGGGTTCCGCAACATCAAGTAACATAAATTAAAATTTATACTATATATACTTAGGCACCGGCTGGCTACGGAACCCTCATCACGTTTAAATTCGCAATAAAATGTCACGTTCATATCTAGAATGCTAAACAAAATTAAGTCACGATCTATTCTACTTAGATAAGTGAATATAATATTCCGCCAACCCAGCAACATTCTTCGCCAATCTCAGATATTAAGATAAAGATCACGAAAGGAAAATATTTGAACGTCGACCTCGGAGCGGTGCTAATGAAATGGAATTTTGATGACACCCGTCTAACAAGCGTTTATGAAACTATGATTTAAATATCCTAAAGCCATTTGGTTGCGTTAATTGGAAACCGCAAAATAATAATGAATGTTGAATGTGGAATATGAGAATTGGCGGCGTTTGCGACACGGAAATTTCGCTTCAACACCAAATTCCTTTCCCGAACGATTCAAATGGATTGGCTAATGTGTTTCTTGGCAAAATTAAGCTCATTATTAATTTGTATCATGTGTAATATATTATGATTATAAGTATTTTACTTGATTTACGATTGTAACGTTGTATTCTAATGATGCATATAAAAAAATAATATGTTCGACCCACTTATAACTTATAACTCATATCGAGAAAATATGTTAACAGCAAACTTTAATTGCTTAAGTTTGCAAAAAGATTATATCTGAAATTGCTAAATTAGCACCCACCAATCCTTTCCTTTCCTTGATTGCGTCCGAGTGATGGGTTATAGTTCAATCTCTTCACAGATACGCTGTCTAGAAAGGCCTTTGCCCTGCAGCCTAGTTGATTACTAGACGCTAGAGATTATTGCAAAATATCCCTTTTTATTACGAATTAATACAAAAGACCTTTAAATGCTAGGGAACGCCTGTGAGCTCAATTCCAGCTCTTGATCTCACAAAATAATATTCTATTCTATTTCTACACGTCAATTAGATTGTTCTATGTCGACTGAACATAATGAAAGGATACGGCAGTTGCATAAAAATGTTGACAATAGGCGTATATGTGACGTCATCCCGTTCCATGATTGGCTGGCTCAGTGTCGGTACAGCGAAAGTACAAACGGTCAGAGGTGCGCAACCATTGTCAATCGTTACGGTACCTGAGCGAATCAGCCTCTGTGAAGCGAATTTGATATGGCATTGTTATATTAGGTTGAAGGCCGGCAGTTTTTGTCTCGTTTTTATAAACGTGTTAAGTTTTATAGTGGCCAAACATGGTAGTTATGAAAGTATAAATAACTTTTTCTTAGATTCTATGTAGAGTGGAACATTAGAAGAGAATTGGGAAATGTGATTGCGTATCTATATAATGTATTGATAGGGATTTTTTCGGATATTCATTTTTGACAAAAATTAAAAAAAAGAAAATTACGCAGCTAACTGCGTAATTTTTTAAGGCCTACGCCTGATAGTAAGGAATTCGTTACGGTTCGGCAAATAAATAATTGAAGTAACATATTATGTTGATGGATTTAACGGTATTAGAAATCTGTTATTTATCCATAAAAACGACTTTACGAAAACGAATAAAACTTGGACAATTATGGTGAGTTTCCATTCCGTCCAGTCCATTGCCGAATTAGACTTTTCTGATTACCATTCATACCGTTTGGGGGTTTCCACCACACAGGACCAGAGCGAAATGACGATTTATCAGTGTGATTTGTAGATTGCACCAAGCCTATGAGGTTCGGTTTGGTCCTAACTAGAGTTGCCAGGTGTCCCGATTTGCGCGGGACGTCCCGATTTTCAGGGGTCTGCGGACGTGTCCCAATTTGACGCTAAATGTCCCGATTAACCACAACATTTAAAAGTTTTTATCTCTTTTCAGTGTTTTTCAAATTCATAATCCGGAAAGAATTTAGGAACCCCTAGTTTTTTTTATTGTTATTGTTTGCTGTCCCGATCTGAAACCTAGAATAGATATTTTGACCTCATGTACAGATTCAAAACAAATCGGAACTGGCAACACTAGTCCTGACATAAGTATTATAGGATCGCGTACATCCCATCATCATCGCTCTGTAAAGTTTCAAGATGTTCTATGTTTCTGTTTGTGTAATGGGAGAAATTCCATTTTTCTTTGACAAGTACCAGATGGTGTACATCCCGACTACTCTTAACCATATGCTTTTACATGTATTCTTCGTGAATATTTCCTTCGCAACTTTCCAAATGAACAAATCGCATTGCAATAGTTACGTCACAATAACCAATTCAATCCCACAATACGGAAAGGGCTTTTCATGTGTAACAATCAAAACTATCGTTCAAGAGCTAAATTGGGTATTCACACGATTCGATTTTTCCTTTCCGCAGTGCGAAAATTTGGAACTGACTGCCAGAGTCGATGCTTCCCGAAATGATCAATTTGGGAGCTTTTAAGTGAAGTGTCAATAGATTTTAAATAAAGGTGTGTTCCATAGTGTGGGCACAGTTGTAGCTTACCAAAAGGAAAGGCGATGTCAAAAAAGGCCAAGTTGTGTGTTCTCGTAAGAGGCTTTCATGATTACGTGAAGTGGCATACATAATTAAATAAACTCCCAATTTTTAGCAATACATCATCGTGCCGTGTAAAGATCGAAATAGTCCGGCACGCATTGTGGCTAACGTATTGCAGCATGCACATTTGCAACTGCGCCCAGGAAATGGTAATATTAACGCATTACATAGTCTTTTGTTTTCCGTGAACGATATTACTTCAGCTATTAATTCTATCGCTACACTTCCCCAAACTTACATCAATAAGCCCGTTCCCGACTGAGCATTCTGACGGGCTTGGTCCACTTGCTAACGTAGTAGTCACTTGGAGTAGGAATATTTTATTATCTTATTAAAAATAAATAACACATTTGTTATATTTTCTTTTTTTAATAGCTAAGGTGGCTCATTGATGAGCACTGTTGCCAGGAGTGCGCCGGTTCTAATCCCGCCACGTACCAATGTCTTTTCGCATTTGAGAAATTATACGTACTTTATCCGACGCTCTTACGGTGAAGGAAAACGTCGTGAAGAAACCTGCGCACGCCCGTAAAGAGATTCAAAGGTCGCAGGCAATCGGCACTGGAACCGTGTGGACGGCCTAATCACTCTATACAGCACGGATTTATGAATCTATACGGGTTGCCTCGTGCCCTTCTGTAGGGACGTGTAATGAGTTTAATTTTTTTTTTAATTCAAGACACGTTATAAATCTAAAATCTGATATGATGGAAGAAAGCTGATTTGAATATTAATATCCACCCTTTATTACGCATTCAGCACATACAACATCTGCAGATTTAAATTCCATGTAGCAATATGATTAAACGAGCAGTCCACCGTCCTGCCGGTATCGGTTTGTCAAATTACGCCGACAGCTTTATTAGAATATCGTAAATTGCTCGGTGGACCAACGGTTCGAAAGGTCCCTTTGTCGCATGCATAATCCGAGCAAATGTTACGTAAAAGTAACGGAACTTCAATACTGTTAAGTATTACCGATTTAACTGGCTCTTTGGACATCAATTCCATTTAATTGTTTGAAATTACGACACTCTAAAATCCATCTGTAAATTTGGCATACCGGTACACTTTAAAGTTAGGAGTTTCCTAGCTGAAACTCCCTTAGGACTGGTGTAAAAAGTTTCCAAGTCATATGTGAAAATTAAAGTAAAAAGTGAAGTTTTGAAGATAGTAACCTATCTCTAAAAAAATATTCGATTGTTTCTGTAAAAAAAGCAATATAATACTAATAATAATATAATATATAATAGGAATTAAGCGCGATTACTTAACACTCAACTAGCATTGTACAATCGTAGTTCTGTCGTTGGTTGTTACAAATTTCTTTGATGATAACCTCTACCCTTAATTTGTATTGCAGATTTGATGATTTGCATGAATTTCGCGAAGGAACAACACTTACGTAACACGACACCACATTAATACCACGTTCGCACATATTCAAGCTAATTTATTACAAATATTTGTATTTCGATATATGTTTAGACACAATATTAATGGCGTACGGCTTTTATGTTGTCATATATTCAATAATGCGAGTGCCGATGACAGAGATACCAAAGAATTTAAAAATTTTTTTTTCATTTTACGAGTACGAGTAGGTAATGAATCGTCAGGTGAAATCAGTGATAGGTTACAAAATAATTGCAATGAAAAGGGTTCAACGCTAGTGACATTAAAAGGTGTCAGGAACAATAGATTTATCAGCTATGGTGGGTGCAGCCCTAGCGGGACCCGTGAATAGCAGATTGCGGGGCTTCCGTAATATCATAAGTCCTCGCGAAGATGGGAGTGGTCAATGGATTCATGGAAGCCTCTCTTACTCCCAACAACTTTGTTTGAGGTTTGCAAACAACTCGCGGATGACGTCACCGAGTTGGTTGTATGGAATGCCCCCTGCGCTCTCCCACGACGAAAGGACGACTGCTAAAAGAAGTTTAGATGGTAGGAGTCCGAATATGTACCCCTGCACGGGTACTATACAATGCAGAATTCTCTTCTCAAAAAGGAACTATAGCAGAAAATCTATTTTCCTGGCGTTCAAAGGGTTAAACACTATAACTGTTACTGTTGCAGCATACGAGATCTGGCTTAAGGATGAAAGCCATCTGCGCCAATTGCCCGGTGAAGCTGTTAAGGCCATCTGCGGCAAACAGCAGTAGTTAGTACGAAAAAAAAGAAAAATAACGAGGTCAAGAGTAGAGCTCGCCCCATGGCAAGCGCTGTATAGGATGCCATCCGGCCCAATGAACTGACGAATTGTCAAAGGTAGCTGATGAACGCTGGATGGGAAAAACGGAAGACCGGGACATCTGGGGCAGAATGGGGGAACCAGCTGAGGACTACGATAGGCTGAAGATACACCTTCAAAATACCAAACGTTTTGTTACAAAATTTTGACAAGTCGTAACCACTAGTGTTGTGTTTGGTGAACCAGTTCCAGTCTCAAATGTCGCGGGTCAAGTATTTGCATTTTACAGTAGATCAGTAATCAATACAAGTTCTGTTGTGTAAGTCGCCGTACAAATTGCATAGGAATTGTTCACATGGGTCCGTTGAAATGCAGTATTTTCTGAGGTATTTATATTTAAAATTCTGACTGAATTTGCATCAATGAATTGTAAATTACTGAAAAATAACAATGAAGCAGGTAGCCTTTTAGCTTTGCGGTGGTAGGTTACAACTGTTGATTATGATACACACGTGGTACAAGGTGGAAGACTCGATACTGAATATACAATTTTGCGTTTCAGGATGAGAGCTGTAGCTAGTAAAATTACCGGGTATAAGGGACCTAACATATGTTGTCTTAAGTGAGCGGTGCAGTGCGGCATTGATGTATGATAATAACTCTCCATCAGTTATTGGCTCCTTTAATGCCGCTCTGTCAAGGTTGGGCGTTTCACTTACCATCAGGTTCTGACCGTCCTGTACACTTATAAGATAAAAAAAGTTACCACCAATGTTTACTTTATACTTAAAATCAATGCCTTTGTGAATACGCCTTTACTTTATTTCCAGTATCCTTCACGCTACATAAAACTGTCTAATAGTGGTTTCGTTGTTTTTGATTCCTCGTCGATTATAGTATTATGTATGATTTATTGACCGATTTTAAGTCAATAATCGGAACGCAAAAACAAGTTACAATCACAACACCGAATTAAACTGTGTTTTTGAAATATTTAGAAATACTGTAGATGTACTTCATGTTTTGCATAGTGGTCATTCATCATCAGCTCATTAAACGTCCCCACCGAGGAGCACGAGCCTACCCGTATAGGGTGATTAGGCCTTAGTCGTCCACGCGGGCCCAGTGCGGATTGGACGACTTCACACACAACCTTCGAATCTCTTCGCAGGCGTGCATAAAGGTTTCCTCACGATGTTTTCCTTCACCGTAAGAGCGTCGGATAACGTACATATATTTTCGAAAATTCGAAAATACATTGGTACGTGTCGGGATTTGAACCTCAGCCCTCCCGGTAGGAAGGCGACAGTCCACACCACTGAGCCACCGACGCTCAACATCACATCACGCATAGTGGTACTAGTAAATAAATAAATAACGCACTGTAATAGTTGAATGGGACTCCATCACGTAGGCTGTTTGTCCAGACAACGCAAAGAAGACGCTGGATCGCTGCAGTAGAAGGTATTGATTTAATAAACAGTCTAGCATCTGGTTTTGTAAAACACCAAAAGCTTGCGTTTTTTCGTGATCCTCAAATCAATAGTTTTGACATAAATTATGTCTGCAGTCGCGTTATATCAAGAAAGAAAGAAAGAAATTTATTCTGTGGCAGTACACAATATTACCTTAAACATAAGAACTTAAATCTAAAGACACAGAACTGGTATACCACTCAGCAAAAGCCATGATGATGAAGACACCATGACACTGGTCTTCCGTGGCTACCTTCAAAGAGAGACTACTACATACACGCACTTTACATAATACATATATAATAAGTTTATCAAAGAGTATATGGACAAATAGGGTATATATCTCACTCAAAACTCAATCAGCACATGTAAATATAATAATGAACACAACATACACATAAGAATAATAATATAAAAACACACTAGATACATTTATTGTAGATACATATACTTATACTAAAACAGCATTGGCACACATAATGAATATTAAAACAGCAAGCTATATATACACACATGCATATACATACATATATATAAGATTTTACAGGAGACGTTGTAAATTAAGCAGATGCATTTTAAAATTAATTTTAAATGAACCAATGGTTTGGGATTGTATCAAAAGTATTCTTTTATTTTTTTATATTCTCTATCTCTCTTCAACCTATCGCAGTCCACTGCTGTACATAGGTCCCCCCTTTTGCGCCAGATATCCCGGTCTCCACTCCAGAACTCGTCTGCTCCAACGGCCATCGGTTCTGCGACATACGTGACCAGCCCACTGCCACTTCAACTTGCTGATCCGGCGGGCTATGTCGGTAACTTTAGTTCTCGTACGTATTAAATCATTTATGATTTTATACCTAAGAAAGACCCCAAGCATAGCTCGCTCCATCCCGCGTTGAGTGACTGAACGTGTGAAACAATCTCGCAACATCAGTGTCCATGTCTCAGCTGCGTTTGTTAGCACTGGTAGGACGCATTGCTCAAAGACTTTCATCTTTAATATTTTATGTTATACTTAAGTCTCGTAATAAACGCAGATACGTAAACAGTGTTTTCTTATTCCTCCACATACATACTAACTGGCGACGAGGATGGGATAAGAAAACACTGTTTACGTATCTGCGTTTATTACGAGACTGCTAAGTATATCAATGTTACATTGGTGGCGGTCTTACACAAAAACTTATTATCGACATACCCTAAAGTTCATACATAACAAAGAAAATATATTTTTATTTCATTTTTATTTAACCTATTCAAACCGCGAGAGCTTAAAATAATGGGAAAAGACCTCCTTCGAAGTCGAAACTCTTCGTTAGAGCAACAGGTCCAGCAGTGGACGGTTTACTAGAAATATGACATAATCTAGGTCAGTTAACTTGCAACAGAACTATTGTAGACGATCACATGAATTAGAGACAATTAACTGTTATGTGTGAGCCCTCGTGACTTGATACTGCTTCACAATTTGTTCATGGCGATTTCTGTGTAATTGCTGACTGTATATTTTGTTTGTATTGACGTACCTTGTTTGACCTTTCTGGATTTCGCTTTTTGTGAATCTCTTTGTGGATCTTTGTTTTTTGTGAACTATTTTAACAACTAGGTAGTCTAGATAAGTAGGTATTGCCATGTTAACAATTAGGCAGTCTTGATAAGACTTTATTTAAATATGTTTAAGTTAGTACTACAAATAAATATATGTATATTTTTGTATTGTTTAAAATACATCTATAATATAATTTGAATGGTAACTAAAATATATTACACCCTAAACGCTTAAAAATAAAAAAAAATAAAACTAAAAAATATAATTAAAAGAAGTCCCTTTCGGCAAAGTTCCGAAAATACTGGCAGCGTTACCCCTTTGGATTGCCAGACTGGTTCTTTGTCCAAGGTAGCTGCCAGATCTTCGGTCACCTGTGACGTCGACTAACCTTTTGGAAATCTCTTTGAAAAGCCAAAGATAAGTAGATATTGTTGGCTATAGGTGTTTCATGTGCTATCCTTAAGCACTAGTAGGAGTACACTATACCTACTGGCTAACTTAAAAAGGAATAGTTCGTGGCAGAAGGGTTAAATTTTAACTACCTACACTATATTATATAACATAATAAAATACACAAAAGTTTTGCTAAAAAATATTTGGTGTACCCATTTCTTTACACACCTCAAGTTAATACTTAGTGGTAAAAAATAATTTTAAACCTATTATCATGCCTACTAAATCTACCTGCGTACTAAGTATTATCATAATCGGTTAAGCCATCTCGGAGGAGTTTAACACGAAACTGTGACACAAGAATTTTATTTATTGATAGGTTTTTTTTATAAAAAGATTCATATTGTGAGAGTAACCAAGTGCAAACTGTCATATCAGTTATTTTAACAATGTTAAATTTTATAATAAGCCCGCATTCTACATTGAAATTCAAGCGTTAATCTTTACTTAAATTTAATTAGAAAGGGATGTCACTATTTATATTAAATAGCTCTATCCCTTTCTATTTTTTTAAGTAATGATCGACGCTCGAGTTTCTTTCTAGAATACGGACATTAGTATCATATTGCAAAGTAGCATAGAAGTTATTTTAAACGAGTCGCAATAGAACACAAAATGAACGGCTGGATTACCGCAATGAAAGGTAACCGTCAACACATTACGAGTCAATCTAGTTCTGTGCAATATTTCATTCAATGTGCCCATACCAAACATGGGTAATTTGTCCATACAAAAGGCAGTTAACACGATTCGCTCACACGGTGCAGTGTCATGGCCAAGTCATAGGAATATTGCGTATTTTGTTCTATAGATAAGAATCTTTGGAATCTCTTATTGTCTGTTAATTAAGTTAATAAACTTTCAATGTTATATTTCATCGACTATAATTATGTTTTATTAACTAAATTGCATGTTCTATGTTAAAAGGAGCGGTTTCCGCACTTAGTCTGTACAATGGACGATTGCGCGTGAGCCATAGCGGCCTTCTGGACACTCCAGCCACCTCCCTCCAGAAGCAGATCAATTTTCCCGGTCGGTAATTCAATAACCAGTCGATTATAGGCTTGATAAAGCCATTAACATTAACAATTATAATAAATATAAATAATTGGTGAGGGCGTTTAATGAGCTGATGATGATTATAATAAAGTTAAAAAAAATTACATGGGTGGCGGTGTCATTTACAAACAGATGAACCGTTTGCTCGTTTGCCTGCTATAGCATAAAAAAAGTAATCGGAGTACTTATACTTGGCACGTATTTGTCTTGATTTTATTACTTTTTAGAGATAAAAAAGCAGCTCCATCGAGACTTGGCTAGTTTTTACAGAATGTTGGTTGTATTGTCCTATGTCCTATTCAACCTATCGCAGTCCACTGCTGGACATAGGTCTCCCCCATTTCGCGCCAGATATCCCGGTCCTCCGCTTTCCTCATCCAGCCTCCACCAGCGACCTTTCGCAAGTCGTCGGTCCATCGGGCCGGAGGGCGTCCTACGCTACGCTTGCCGAGACGCGGTCTCCACTCCAGAACTCGTCTGCTCCAATGGCCATCGGTTCTGCGACATACGTGACCAGCCACTGCCACTTCAACTTGCTGATCCGGCGGGCTATGTCGGTAACTTTAGTTCTCTTACGGATTAAATCATTTCTGATCTTATCCCTAAGAGAGACCCCGAGCATAGCTCGCTCCATTGCGCGTTGAGTGACTTTGAACTTGTGAACCAATCCCGCAGTCAGTGTCCATGTCTCAGCTGCGTATGTAAGTACGGGTAGGACGCATTGCTCAAAGACTTTGTCTTTAAGCATTGCGGAATCGTCGACGTAAAGACCTGACGTAACTTGCCGAATGCCGCCCAGCCCAACTGAATCCTCCTACTAGCTTCCCTCTCGAAATTGTGCCGGCCAAGTTGGATGGTTTGGCCCAAGTAAACGTATTTCTTGCACAACTTCGAGAAGAATGCCATCGACGCATATCGGTTGTGGCATGACATGGTCATTGAACATGACTTTCGTCTTGTCCAAATTCATCCAAGCCCAACTCGTCGGGAGGATTCATTTAGGCTATTCACATCTCAGCAAGCTCTTCCGATGACTCTGCAACGATGACGATATTGTATTGTATGAGATGGTTGTATTGTATTTGTTTTAATTACTGTACTGAAATCCACGTTTGTTTTTCTTAAGTTTTATTTTTGTGTTTATTTATATTCTGTTTACTGATTTGACACTTCATAAACGTTTCATTATTAATATGATTGTAATTATCACTTAAATGTAAATGTACGAAAATTACTTACTTCACCTTGGTGAAACAACCGACTTCACAACCATTACACCATCACTATCTCTTATCACTTAAACCATACGCAATGGCGCATTATGTCACTTGCCGTAATGAAGGTGTGCGAATAAAAGGCACAAGTGTTGCATCACTCGTATCACGTTTGTAACATTGCACACTGCAAACGTAACTGTAACTAATATGCCAAGTTCTTAAAGGCAACCGAATTATCAGGTAAAATAATTTGGTGGGCATTACGGGCTGATTAGATGGGCGGACAACCCTGACGACCGCACCACGGAAACCGAACGTACGTGTGTTTGTCACGCCCCAGAAGGGGGAGAAGTGACCGGGACATTAGGACAAAGAGTTAAACAATTTGTAGGGAGTGAAGAAGTGCGCGCGGGTGATAGCGTAAGCATTGTTCCGCGCGCACCTCCCGCGTTTAGGCCTGTATAACCGGAAGGTTGAGTCAGGCCATGGGAAGGTGGTGGAATAGCTAGTTCAGACGAAATTGAACCTTAACCTTTGGGCAATGCGGAAATGACAACTATTACAGGATCGGAAGGATATCGTAACTGCCCCCATGTTATTATCGAAACGTTTCGTTTTAAAATAACGCGATCGGCCTCTCTCTCTTCAACTTATCGCAGTCCACTGCTTGACATAGGTCTCCCCCATTTTGCGCCAGATATCCCGGTCCTCCGCTTTAAAATTAAATGGCTACTGATAGAAATTTGCTGTAGAGGCCACGGGCTCCTAAAAATTAAGACATTTTTGGTTATCATTATCACTGAACACTAATATGTAATGTTACTTAATCATTAAAAAAACCTTTGTAAGTGTAAATGGTACCACCATAGGTGTAAGTTGCATTTATTATAATAAGCTTGAAATAAACTTATTCAACGCAAATTGTTATAATTCAGTTGCTAACCTTAATCTATAGTTAAATCAACAATATTTTGTGTGTCAGCGCGCATGAATGTACATGAATATTCATGGCTTTGTAAACTTAACCCTGCTTAAAGTACAAATTACCTTAACCATCAATTAACGCCACATTACCAACGGGTTAAATAAAACAAGACCCAACAAGACGGTAGGTTGTCCCACAAATAGACATGAGATCCTCTTATCGGTTGTGAGATTTATAATATTTGATCATGTTGGAATTCTCTTGATAACCGGTCCTACGATGTCTTTGATACTTTATCTCAGTAATGAAACACGTGATTTTAAGCTGGTGTTATAAAAGTGATTCTGCATACTATTAAACCTAATTAATCTTTAATTTAACGTGTAGGTATAGTCAAATGAACAATCAAACTAACCCTGGCGTGGGTACAAAACACTGACGTTAGATTTCTATCTTCTGATATAAAGATACTTTTTATGTAGTTTATATATAATAGAGTGCCTTCATTCTTCAGTACGCACTTTTACGTGGGTCCTGGCTACTGACTTAGGATGGTAATGGCAACGGCGGAATCCAGGGGGAGGGTCATGGGGGTCATGACCAACCTGAGCAATTTTAAGTACTATACTACGTACATTAACAATACCTTTAAGTTCTTAACTATACTACTACCATGTGACCCCTCCTGGCGCCTAACTTGGATCCGCCCTTGGTAGTTGTTAACTCTCACTATCCGCACGAACCTGCATACTTACGGTCAATTTTCAGCCATGCCTTGGAGTTATTGGCTGGCTGATTATAGGCAGTTATTAAATACACAATAAGTAAAAACAAAATATCACAAAAAATTCTGATTTAAAACTGTTGTTTTACAAAAATGAGTTTTTTTTTAGTGATTTGTTTAAAATATACTGTTTTAAATATACTTAATTTATTGAAAAATTTGTTGCTCTGAGTCGTCTACGATTTTTGAAAGTTGACTCGATTACACTGGTTTTCCTTCTTCAAACCCTTAGTTCCTTATCATGGGATCACCTCTGAAGTATCCCCTTTCCAACAAAAGAAAAATCATCAAAATCGTTCATATACTACGAAGATCCGCAAAGATAAAAAAATATAGGTCGAATTGAGAAACCTCCTTTTTTGAAGTCGGCTACAAAACCAGGTGTATTTAAGTCCCTCAACGTGGCTCTCACCTCTCAACTTTAATCTAAAAAGGATTGAAGTATTTCACATCAAACTGTTTCATTTATGTTACTTTCTTTAACCTCCCACCTTAGATACCAAATGTACTTACAGTATCAGACACTAAAAGCCTATTATTTACCAATAAGATTTATTCCTCTTTAAATAGGGTTGTCGCATTTACAATATATATTAATTGGTGACATATTGCTTTAACCCATTGAACGCCGGCAGTGGCGTGCACAGAAATTATGAGTAGGGTATGCAAAGTAAGTGAGAGTAATAGCAAAAACAATAAATAATTTACATTATTGTCAAATTGAGTGCTGTTGGTGACAGCAGATCGCCTATGATTTCAAATCTGTAGAGGGAAATTGTCGAATAAGCGGAAATCATTTAATATGTTGGCGAATTTCCGGGTTGTCTGGACGCATAGAGTATGCACTGCTTATTTGCATACATGGAGTGCACGCCACTGTACGCCGGGAACCCAGACACAATCTATTGTGTCTGGCGCCTTAAGGCGACATTGGCGGTCGAAGGGTTTATATGTATAATGTTTAGAGTATTGATTTGACAGTTTTGTTGTTGGTTAAGTAACAATGAGTACTTAATAACTGTTATTCAATGAGTTTTTAACATATCCTTCATGCTAAGCGATAAAGATTAATAACGAAACCGTGTATACAAAAGACTTATTTAGATTTAACTCCTCATCCGTTGAATGCCAGAAGCAGAGTATAATATAGGTTTTCTATTTTGTCAAAATTTCTAAACGGATGGACTAAAAAATAGTTTTGAAACTTTACTTCTGCAAACAGAGATTTTGTTAATGAACTCCACAGCTTTGTTGTACGAATGAAGTCTTAAATGTCGACACTTTAATATCTACCATGCAAGGGTGGTATTTAGCTGACTGGTTGATAGGTTTTCCGATACGTTCAATTAGTTCTCCGGCTCAATAGTAGGTGGCGCTGGGTGTTCCTTGAAACACGCAAACACGATTCTGGATACAGGCTAGGCTCTCGTTAACTTTTTATGAAAAAAGCACAATGTTTGCATAAAAAAAATATTGTTTCGGTAAAATAAAGATTTATTTTATTTATTAGGTTTACAAACGTTTATGTACAAAACGTTTATGTTTTTTTTTATCATGATGATGATGATGATGACACTTTCAAAGCAAAAACATACACTAGATCAATCACTATTGCCATAAACAATTATAGGCAAACACAACATGCACTAATAAGAGTATTACCGATATAGCGGAAAACAGAGTAGTAAAATGAAATGAAATGTTAATAATATTAATAATAAATATAATAAATATCCACATACATTCACACAGCGCCATCTAGCCCCAAGTTAAGCGTGAAGCCTGTATTATGGGTACTAAACAACGGATAAACATACTTATACACATTTTTTTTGTAAATACATACATATTATACATAGAAAACACCCAGACCATTACAAACAGACATGTTCATGCACACAAATGTTTGTACTGCCCGGGGATCGAACCCGGAACCCTTGGTGTTGCAGTCGACCTCTCAACCGCAACAACAAATGGGTCGTCGTTGAATATTGTGTCAACCCTAGTATTTGTCGCCAATCTCCGGGCCAATGGCTATAGCCAATCTATGGCCTAAGTTACATTTCACCACAGCATATAAGGTGGGTGTTTAGTGTACATCTCCGATGGCACAAATATCCCAAGATAAGCCAATCATTTTCGCCCACACAAAGTCAGACTATATTCATGTCGAAATCAAAAGAGACAGCCATAACAAAATTAAATTTGTAATTTTTATGGTTTACTAATTAGCTCACTTTAAATTTTGCCCTGATTAGCAACATCATTACCTATTAAGCTTGAAAAAGCCAAATAATATTCCAGTGGTAAATGTTGGTACGGCTTATCTTTATGATATCTTTTATGACAAGAAAAATAAATTTGTGAGCTATGAGGATCCTATAAAAGCTACCGGCATCTTCATAGCAAAACTGAGGCCAAATGTTAAAAAAAAAAGATTTCTTATCAACATAAACGTAAGAAAAAACAGATTATAATAAAATCTGATTTATTTATTCATTTATTGGACAACCAACAAGATCATACACTTAGTAAATTCAATTACAGTATTTGACACACATGAATACATGATTAAGTGATGCCTTAATTATAGGCTGCCACGGCTTTCACAGACAAAACTTGCGTATAAAATATAAAAAACAAATACATAGAACACAAAATAACATAATTTATGTAAAAACCAGAAATCAAACTACAATGTGCAAATGAGCAACTGATTTGAGGAAAGCACTGTATTCACCAAATATGATAAATTAATATTATACCAGAAAGACCAAAATAACTTACAAGACATTACAACCAAGTTACCAACATTGTCCATTTAATTAGTACTAATATACTTGAACAAGCGTTTAACCTTCCCATATGTTTATGATTTAGTAAAGGCGGACAACATAAAACATACGGGATAGCCATAGAATTGCATTGTAACTGATGAAGACAGGCCTACAACAAATTAACGTATTTCTTACAGTGTGGGATGTTAATCACGTTTGTTTTCTCACAACCGCCTACGATGGGTCGTTTACTTAATTGATTATTGAATGGATGCCTCTGGTAAATATGTCTAGGAATATTGTAACGAAATCTAAGCACTTTAAGGTATATTACTTCATCGCAAGTTGTCTTTAGAGCAGTTCACAAAATACTTATACTTACAAAATTTGAATATTGCAGTAGTTTTTAGAAAAAAGGGTGTTACATGAGGACATACAGACAGACGATTTGACGAATCTATAAGGGTTCCGTTTTTTGCCATTTGGCTACGGATCCCCAAAAATGGTTATAATATAAAATATCTGCCACTTCGCGTGGTATTTGAATGAGTTTTTACGCAAACTATCAGGAGCTTACAACATATAGTTTTGTAAAAAAAGGTTCACATACAATTTCAATACTATATAGGGTGGGACCCTTTTTAAAACCCGCTATCCAAGCCTCTTATAGCTTACACATAAAAGCTAAGCTAAGCTATAAGAGGCTTGCAGCAAAAAGTCCAGCTTGTCTCATTAACCGGGACTAAAGTCCTTCAAACAATATATTTTCTATCGGTAGTTTATCCCGACAAACACTTTTACGGAAGACATATCTATCGATTTCGATTTCATTTAAATTAACTCGAAATTTCTAAAAGCCACGCTGTAAAAGGTATATCACTATTTTTCCCACGATTATATTGATGGTGAAAACTTGATACCGCGTTTCAGTATTACGAATGTTACGCCATCTAGCGATGTGTGAGTGCAATTAAGTAACAATTGCTTTCTAAGAGCGCAACTCTAACAAGGTCGTTATAACTTGCAGCATATCAAGAACTCATATAGAAATGGCTTTGACATTATCACGGGTAGGGTATCTGGGGTGAAATGTCAAGATCCAATAAGATCACCTTGCCGTAAAGCAAAATCAATTGTAACCCTTTCATCGAATAGTATCTGTATTATTTATTTTATTTAAATTCTTCATTGTACTCTATATCAAACAACACAAAAGAAATAGTATAAAGCGCGGCCGAGGCATTTTTCCAGACAACATTAGGACGGAGAAATAGGTTCGAAAAGTAAATGGGTATTTTTTATGTCATAACATAAGTAAACGGGACAGTCAGTTCGCTTACCTGGTGGTTAGTGCTAAGCCTGACCATGGATAGACTCGGTACTGAGTCGTTTATATAGGTACCACCGCAGCGCCAGATATCGTCTCGTTAAATCAGAGTGTTTTTCACTTACGTGATTCAAGATAGGGCACTGTAGCTATTAAAATTACCGCGTATAAGACACGTAACATTTGTTGTCTCTGGTGATGGGCACAGTGCGGCATTGCTGGAGAAAAATAACTGTCTATTAGTTGTTGGTCTCATTCAATGCTGCTCTGTTATGGTCAGGAATATCAATCACCATCAGATGAGCGTCCTGACCGTCTTGTACACTTTGTAACATAAAAAAGGTCTGCTGTCGTGACAGGTGGTTGGGAAAGACGGCTCAACGTGACCTGCAAGCACGTTATCATCTGTGTTTCAGAAAATCTTGTTTTATGTGAAATAAATACTTTAAACCGATATCAGGTCATAACTACAATGTAACAAACAAAAATTAAATTTGATGAGGCGTCATAGTATGTTTCGTGTTTACATATTTAATGTGCACTTATTCAGTCTAATAAATAAATAAACTCGTTCTATAATTATTCTATAGGTAATATTTATATACAATAACAATAACAAATAAACTCGATATAATGCACCACGAGTTATGTCATGTCCTTAGATTCAATGCAATTAAAACGAGATAAAACAACAATGGCCCATTGAAATAATAAATCAAAACCAAATCATTAAACACGCAAACAAAAAAACGCGTATAACAAGTGATGCGTCACAAACAGCGACATCGAATACTCTGCTTTTGTGCTCTATGGCCACGCTCTGTTAACTGGCAATACTATAGTCTATGGTCAAACATGGCGGCCGGGTCAACGAACCCGCCACCATTCGCAACAAAAATTTACATTCTCTATGGTCATTCCACCGCAATTAACGCTTGAGATTTGGACTATCGGCATCGCTATCTTTGATATGTTTCTTAAAATACGAAATTGAAAGCGTAGGTGTTTGTTTTATAGGGTCTTAAAATTTTAATTATGTAAATTTTAACTATAAACAATCAATAAGGAAATATCTCTACATTCTCTTCAACCTATTGCAGTCCACTGCTGGACATAGGTCTCCCCCATTTTGCGCCAGACATCCCGGTCCTCCGCCTTTCTCATCCAGCTTCCACCAGCGACCTTTCGCAAGTCGTCGGTCCATCGGGCCGGAGGGCGTCCTACGCTACGCTTGCCAAGACGCGGTCTCCACTCCAGAACTCGTCTGCTCCAACGGCCATCGGTTCTGCGACATACGTGACCAGCCCACTGCCTATAGTTATTTAAAGTAGTCTGCACAGTTCGTATTTTCGATCCAGACGCTGTAACAAAATGATTGTCTTTCGACGTATTTTACCACTGTGGGATGAACTGGTGTAATTGGTAACAATCACCATATTACCGAAGTTCTAACCATGGGATCTAAGTTTCTTACCTTACGTCTTTGAAATTTAGATCTTTGTTAAAAATAGTAAAATTAGTATTTGTTGTTTTTTAGTCTTGTTATTATATTCAATCTTGGTGGATTCTTCTTATATAGTTGAGTAACGAAGTAATAGCAAAAGGAAACAATTTATTCAACTTTTTATCCATGAACATAATATTATATCGCGGAAACTCTTTTGGTTTAATGCAATATTTACAATGCTTGTTTTAATGTATAACTATTATGCTGATTGTATCCCTAATAAATAAAATAAATAAACTTTTAGCATAACAATAAGTTTTATAGCTAATCATAATTATTTTCTTTTACCGAACAAGAAACTCACGATATACAACAAACGCATTGATAATAATAAGAGCGTCGTGGCTCAAGGTGTGGACTGCGCCTTCCTACCGGAAGGCTGAGGTTCAAATCCCGACACGTACCAAAGTTTTTTTCAAATTTTCGAAAATATATGTTGTTATCCGACGCTCTTACGGTGAAGAAAACATCGTGAGAAACCTTCATGCGTCTGCAAAGAAATTCAAAGGTTGTGCGTGAAGTCGTCCATCCGCACTGGGCCCGCGTGGACGACTAAGGCCTAATCACCTACACGGGTAGGCTCGTGCCCCTCGGTGCGGACGTTTAATGAGCTGATAATGATGATGCATTGATAATTTCATTTTCAAATAACCAGCTGTCAATTGCTTTAAAGAAACGATTGCCCAATTGCAATGATATATAGTTTTTGTTCAACTCCATACACACTGTAATTTAGTTTTTTGTATTATTGTTAGCCAATTCAAATAGATGCATGCAGCAACGTTAGTTACTCAAATCAACCGTGCTCAATTATAAGAATCGGTTTACTTAAATCTTTTGAAAAAGGCTGTATAGAAGGTCGCCTGCTCGGGAACCTGACCTTGCCTTTTAGCAGATCTTCTTAACAGAGACACTTTTTCTTAACAGACTTATAATGAAAAATAACAAATGGGAAGTCTTTTAAGTGTTCCCGAAAGGATAAACGGAACCCTATTATCTTAGACTTCGCTAGATGTCCGTCTGTCACTAGGCGGTTCCTCAAAATGATGGGGAAACTCTTCGTGCGCAAGTCAGACTTGCATTTGGCCGCTTTGCCTTCACACTTTTAACGGGTGAGTGGCAAGCGCAGATGGATCATAGCCAGAGGTAGATAGCCTGAACTGCGGGGTCCATATCTGAATAGTTTTAACAAACTCGAACGTGGTTTAATCAAACGAAGGCTATTTAGCCAGCGAAGTACTAGCAAAGAATCATCGTTAATTTCAGTATAATTAACCCATTAAAGGAATCCAAACACAATAGAAAATTTATTGTGTCTGGCGCCTTAAGGCGACATAGGCGGTCAAAGCGTTAAATAGTTCAATCTGCAATGACGTTTCTTAACTGGAATAAATAGCAAAAAGGCACTTTTAATTTGTCCGCGTTCCGCGAAATTTGAACCTAAACCCTCCTGATCAAGGAGCGTCTATTGCAGCAGACGAGACGATCAGCTCGCTCACCTGGTGGTACGTGATACACCTGGCCATGACAGTAACAGTGTTGAAGGAAATCAACAGAAGGTTGTATTTTTCTGTCAACTCTGTCCTGCGCCCGTCACCCGAGACGACAGATGTTAGATCTCTACCCGGTAATTTTAGCTACAGTGCCTTATCCGAAACACAAAAGATACACTCCTGTTTCACGGTGCGTTCCTGCGGTGGTACCTACCTAGACAACTCCGTATCGAGTCTACCCACAGATGTATAAATAAATAAATATCCACTGACATTCACACAGCGCCATCTAGTCCCAAGTAAACCTTAAAGCCTGTATTATGATAGGTACAACAAAGGATAAACATACCTGTATAATTCTTTTTTGTAAATACATACATATTATACATAGAAAACACCCAGACCATTACGAACAGACATGTTCATTGCACACAATGTTTGTACTGCCCGGGATCGAACCCGGAACCCTTGGTGTTGCAGCCGACCTCTCAACTGCAACACCAAATGAAATGTATAAAGGAGTTTATAAATATGTGAGTAAAATATGATTTTTCCTCATTAATATGTATCAAAATTCCCGGAGGCAGCCTCACACGCAATCGTTTCGCACTAACTCAAATTGAATCATTATTATGTTCATTTCGTCAAGCCGCTTTCGTTGTCTCACATTCAATTCGGAATAGCGGATTCGTCAATCGATTATACCGACGCACTTGAACCGTAACGAAATTGTAGCCCCGTTTCGTTGTTATGCGTTTGACCAGTATTTAATGGAATGACCAGCACTTTATAAAAAGTAACAAAATTTGTACTTCACATATCATCATAGTCTTTCACAAACATATAGAGATTAGTACACTGCTGGACTTAGTCTGACTCATTTTGCGCTACATATCCCGGCCCTCCGCTTTCCTCATCCAGCCTCCAGCAGCGATCTTTCGCAAGTCGTCGGTCCGTCGGGTGGAGGCATCCTACGTTACGCTTGCCAATGCAATAAATACTTAAGCGTCGGTGGCTCAATGGTGTGGACTGTCGTCCTTCCTACCAGGAGGGCTGAGGTTCAAATCCGACACGTACCAATGTGTTTTCGAATTTTCGAAAATATATGTACGTTATCCGACGCTCTTACGGTGAAGGAAAACATCGTGAGGAAACCTTCATGCACGCTGCGAAGAGATTCGAAGGTTGTGTGTGAGTCGTCCAATCCGCACTGGGCCCGCGTGGACGACTAAGGCCTAATCACCGTATACGGGTAGGCTCGTGCCCCTCGGTGGGGACGTTTAATGAGCTGATGATGACATGACATTCAGCCCCAATTTTAACCAGGAACTTATACTATATCTATATAATGTATTAACATTAATATTTGGTTACTTTATTTTACATAGATACCCAGACCAATACAAACAGACAAGTTGCATACAAATGTTTGTCCTGCACGGCAATCGAACTTGAGTTCCTTGGAGTAATAGCAACTCCTCAACCATTACACCAAATGAGTCGTCAAATATTTTTATTTTATGTAAGAGTATATTCGCGTTATAAAGCCTAAGAAAATAACCTAGACACCCGAAATAATCAAGAAAAATCTATGTGCACAAGATTGTATCTTGTGCACATATTTCTTATAGGGCACGCCGTGAAACAATTCCATGAGTGCCGGGCATTTTGCCATTTTGTTTGTTGCGTCATACCCTGGTGTGATACACAAACGTAGCCTGAATACGAATTGCTGATTAAAAACCGCCAACTTCACATTTGTTGAATATTTCATGGTGGTTTCGTAAGGTATTAGTGTTGAAAACGAGCGACCTGTGAGATCCACAGAAGACGTCGAGCAAACAATTACAAAAACCATTACATTGAATCACACCTAACCAGGAACAAAGTAATACCAAAAATTGTTACGGCAAAATGTTACGATCTTTGATTCAACATCCTGTGACATAGCTGAACTAATGGCCTCCTCCCGACGTTTTAGCCAGCTTAGCAACCAACATTCGAACGGATATTACATTAACTTAGTCATCGTTCCATTTGGTAAGTGAGTCTTTTAGTCTCTATCGAGGTCTCTTAGGTAGTTTTTCACTTGGTGATCATGACAAATCACTTTGCGATCGGAAGCACATCGAATGTTTTACTGAAATATTAGTTCCCAGTTCTGTTCAGTATATTTTTGTAACGTTAAGCTTTCACGCCCGACGACTAAGAAGTTAGCAAGCTAGTAGTCGTCAATACCCTCCAATCTGCATTGGGCTCGCGTGATGTTTACAGCTCCATCCCCCGTATCCATGCTTTGTGGGAAGGCCTAATGAAGATTTAATAATAAAAATACGAAGTAAAAAGGGCTCAAGCATTCCGCCCCCACTTTTACCATACCTACATTACGCCATTGGTTATGTATATTTAAACCATTGAATTCCACTATTGCATTTATTTCAACACTCCCTGCTTCTAATGTGGCATGTTTAAGACATTATCTGGACACCCGTTCGCTTCATTAAAGCTTATTGTCTAGTTGTTTATGGGATCAAAGTGAAGTAAGGCTGGTAATGGTACTAAGGCTTGTCTTCGATACTGTTGAGAGATATCAAAAGGTTAGGCTTGTGGGTTAGCGGGAACTGATAATGTTTATCGGTTTGTAATGGTTTACTTTATGGTGTTTTAAATAAGGTGTTAAATACGTTGAAGTTTTTCTATTGAGCACAGGTAAATTCGCGGATTTAATACGAGTATTGACATTGGGATGAACTGTTTCTGTGGTAACGGTGAAAGCTATAAATTATTTATTAATAATAAATTAATATCCCCAACAAACATTTACGCGCCATCAAGCCCGAATGAAATCAAGGAGCTCCTACTAGGGTACTCATCAATGGATTAACAACTTTATACTTGTTTTTTTCATTTACGAAATGAAAGCTTGGTCACACTTCTTTTTCTGTGAATTACAAGAACTTAAAACTATAGTTGCTTTTAACTAATTATGTTAACGAATATTTAAAGTTGCTAAATCACATTAAATCACTTGTGTACCATTTGCGTTGATAACAATTTCACCACTTGTAGCAGAGCCTCTTCCATGTTTTGATGCAAACTGTGAAACCAAACGTTGATCCATAAATAATCTTTATACAAATGGCACCTTTTCGATCTCGATTATAACTGATTATTACTGCAATCATAGTTGGCTATCTCGCATGTTGATTATTCACTCGGATATGAGTTTCTAATTGAATAGTTAAGTCTTATTGAAAGGTGATTTTCTTTTCTTGCCCCATACAACATGCTGTCTCTACGGACTGGCTGGTTTTACTCGCTTGCCTACTTAACTACTTATTTATGCGATGCTAGTACTAAGTTAAGTACTGTACGTCTGTCTTATCCAATGGTGTAACTTAGGTACTATGTAGACGTTGCTACCCAAATAATAAATAAATAAATATCCACTGACATTCACACAGCGCCATCTAGCCCCAAGTTAAGCGTTAAGCCTGTAATATATTAATACAGCGGATAAACATATTTATACATTTTTTTTGTAAATACATACATATGATACATAGAAAACACCCCGACCATTACAAACAGACATGTTCATGCACACAAATGTGTGTACTGCCCGGGGATCGAACCCGGAACCCCTGGAACTCAGTCGACCTCTCAACCGCCACACCAAATGGGTCGTTGAGGGTGTGTGTGGCACACGGTACTTTTCACCCACGTTATGCACACACTGTGTGCATAACGTGGGTGAAAAGTACCCATACAAGGAATATGAAAGTAATACATATATAAGCAATGATATTTTACTTTGGGATCAAAACAACTAGTATAAACAACTTCTGCTAGTTGAAGACGTCGTGTTGGCAAGCGTAGGGCGCCCTCTAATCTGATGCACCGATGGATCATGAGGGATGCACTTTCAAACAAGCATCATCATCAGCTCATTAACGTCCCCACCGAGGGGCACGAGCCTATCTGTATAGGGTGATTAGGCCTTAGTCGTCCACGCGGGCCCAGTGCGGATTGTACGACTTTACACACAACCTTCGAATCTCTTCGCAGGCGTGCACGAAGGTTTCCTCACGATGTTGATACGTACATAATTATCGAAAATTCGAAAACACATTGGTACGTGCCGGGATTTGAACTTCAGCCTCCCAGCAGGAAGGCGACAGTCCACACCATTGTCCACCGACGCCGCTTCAAAGGCGTAATTCTTATTAATAAAAAAACGTTTTATCTAATTTCATTAAACATGATGGTTCCCTAAATAAAATTCCAAGGACACGTACCGAGAATGCAAAATGGGAAAGTTATGCAAATATCGTATGAAACATTCCAAGATCTCCTACGAGGCAGTAATAGAGTAGTTTATTTTATTACTCAACTAGCTAAAGTAGTGTTATCATCGTTTCGATAAGGGAATCTGTACTTAACATGTCTGGGCATATATTTACAGGCTGTATGTAGGAGTATGCAGCCCACTTAGTACGCTTCAAGTAACGGAACATAACACCTTGTACTTGGGAATATTATGTAAGTATCTAACCGCTTTACTTACGGATCTGAATATAAAATATGGCATGAGGTTGCAAACAATTTCAATGCGTTAGACTACGTCGTGCTATGTGACTTTATTTCTTTGCTGAAATATGCGTCTTATATGAATAAAAAATTGACATCAGCATTTTAAATGTCCCACCACGCTGAGCACGTGCCTACCCATATAGAGTGTATAGGTTTTTTCGTCAACGAGGGCCCAGTGCGGATTTAACGACATCACGCACGATCTTTGTATCTCTGCACAGGCGTGCGCAGGTTTCCTCACGATGTTTTCCTTCACCGTAAGAGCGTCGGATAAAAGTATGATTTCGAAAAGACATTGGTATGTGATCGGAAGGCAATCGACAGTCCATACCAATGAGCCACCGACGCTCCTATTAGCCCTCATATACCTCGTTATTTCACTAGCTACAATGTCCTCTTACCGAAACCCAAAAGTGCATTACACTCATATTTACCCAATGATGTAAAAAGTATAGATTCGTGATATGCTCACAAAACAATCGAAAAAAGTGTTCCGAATGCAGTGACACACGTACACATTTTTCGAATCAGTGAACAATTACCTCAACAAAGAGCCTACAACCGTATTCTTTGGCGTTCATTTTTAGGCACGGATGGCGTATCTACCTTTATATATAAGAATATCATTTATTTACCCACTAAGTCGGTCCCGACGTGCCATTCGTAGCTGCGCTAACCATAAAGTTTAATTATAATTAATTTTACAATTCCGCAAATCTAATGCTGGCTTGCTGTCTAATTACCAAGATCGTTGTTCATCTTCCCAGCTACTGCGGTGAAATGCCATTTCTCTCAGTATTATGGGAATTAAATTAACTTTATCTCCTGCGAACATAGTCGGGTCAAACTGTTCGGCTTTTAACTTTACCATAAATGACTTTAACAACTGCATTAATAACGTAAACGGACGTAAATGTGGTTGTTTTGATGACAGCTATAATAAAGATGATATGTTTCCCACAATGCTATACAAGGCAAGCCTTTTGAATTCATGTTGCAAAACTCCTTATTTCGGGATATATTGACTGCCATCTCACCTGATGGTAAGTGATGATGCGGGCGAGGATGGAGTATACCTGCCTAGAAACAGCCTTTTCACTCTTGCCTTGAAGAGGGCTGGGTTGTAATGATCGGGGAATACATTGGAGGCAAAGAGTTCCATTCCATTCGCTGTGGTTAAATAATGGCTTGTAGATACTTCACAATGTATTTAAATCTATAAAAATAAATGGTTTAATTTGTTTCATTTTGAATTTCCTTTTATTTTGGACCAAACGAGAATGGGACCAATCACGAATTTGTGATTTTTTACGATTGTACGAATCGCGAATTATACTAATCGCGCCTAAACGTTGCTTAAGGTCTCTTCAGAATATCGGCGTTGTAGCAGCGTGTGTTTGCGACAGGCGTCGTTTCAACTCCTACCGAGGCGGGGCCTATTGACCTGTTTGTTACTATTTTTTATCATCTATCTTGTTGTTATGCTGTTTTTTCATAAAATTTAAAAAAGGGCCAATAAATGATTTGATTGGAACACCTACTTGCCCGAACTGTCCATTTTCGTGCGGTTTCTGGGACCTTACTTATAGTACACTGAGGAGAAACCAGCAAGAAACTCAGTAAGTAGTAACTCTTTTCAAAAAATTTGTGTTAAGTACAAATCATTTGTAATCAAAAATAATTATATAATCTGTTATTGTTTTTATTTTGTGCCAAATAAATCTTCTTTCTTTCTTACATTCATTATTTTCCGTCATTCTGCTCTACGTCCGTCACCTGAGACGAGAGATGTTAGGTTCCTTATACTCGGTAGTTTAACTACCAAGTGCCCTTATCCCGAAACACAGAAGTGCAAAACACTCCTATTTCACGGGACAATATTAGTCGCTGCTGTTGCACCTACCTAGACGACTCAGTACCTAGTCTGCCTAGTAAAAAATAATTATTCATCAAAATATTACATTTGTACATAATGCGCAGTTATCGCTGAGAATTTTCCATACTCATACGTCCAGCCATTGGAAATATTTCACGGTCGTCGGTTACATTCTTGAGGTAATTCGATATGGCGCTGAGCTTGCTATGAAAATTGTTTCAAATTAACACTGAATACCAACGAGCGGTTAAAACTGTATTTGTTTGTTTCATGTGATGAGTCTTGTTGTCGTTAAACGAAATGGCTTCCCTGATACTTACTTAGATCTAACTAATATATATTTCCAATATATAAATTAATAAGAGAGGTTACATCTTGATAACTTAGTACGAGTCTATACTTAAAAAAAAAGTGTTTGATTCCTATCCGGGCCTACTTGCATAGGTACCTGGACATGGATACTGACTGCGGGATTGGTTCACATTAGTGAACAATGGAGTGAGCTTTGCTCGGGGTTTTTCTGAGGGTTAAAATTATGTTATGTATAGCAGAACTAAAGTTACCGACGTAGCGCGCCAGATCAGCAAGTTAGCGTAGGCTAGGTGACTACCCAGCCCGATGGACCGGCGACTTGCGAACGTCATTGGTGAGGCTGGATAAGAAAAGCGGATAACCGGATATCTGGCGCAAAATAATGATGACGAAACACGTTTGAAAAAGACAATCTCTAGTCATAGATAAATGACCGAATGATATATTCTAAAACTAACGTCCACCGCCCAGCGACCTGCTAGCTACCGTTCACCATTCACATAGACAGAAATTATTGCAATTAAAACAATTAGAGCATGAATACATAATTGATACTTGTGTGCTCCAGATTTATAATTTCGATTGTAGATAAGAACGGTGTTTATGACTTATGCGAGTGGCAATGACCGGATTATATTGGGTAAGGTTTGCTAGGTTTTTCCTATGGACGTTTTGCTGTTGACCGATGGTGGCCTTCCTTTATACGCCTTGAAAGTGTACACTGTACATGTTTATCCGTATGTATTTTCCCATTCGTTAAGGACTAAGTGAGGAAACCAATTCTATTAACGTAGAATATCTTACGTATAATAACGTAGAATAGCAACCTCCAAGCTCCTGTAGTCGAAAGGGTTAAATGAGATTAATTATTTTTCATCACTTTGTTTTGTTTGTTATTAAAAATCTGTTTTATTAAAAATATTTTTTTTTCTATAGAAAAAAAGATAAGAATGGTTGTTTCTTTCATTTATAATTCGATAGATACGTTTGCCGAAGTTAACTACTTAGATGTATATTATAAATATAGACAGATACGTCACAAACAGTTTGATGCATACAAGTCTATTGAAAAAAATCTTGAAAATAACTGTTTATCTTATAATGTTATAATACAAAATTTTCCTTCCAAATGTTTTCAAGTAATTTGAATATTTGCAAAAAAAAACAAACATCTAATCTTGCAAGATCTCGAAATCGAGATCACGCGGTGTTGTTATTGATAAACTCGCAAAATCTCGCTTGAGGCCCAATCTCGCGAGATATGCATTCCCTACTTATAACATAAAAAAATTGAATATCCTTATTATATAAATATCCACTAATAAACAAATATCCACTGTGATAATTACACAGCGCCATCTAGCCCCAAATTAAGCGTGTATCCTGTATTATGGGTACGAAACAACGGATAAACATACTTATATACCTTTTTTTGTTGTAAATACATACATATTATACAGAGAAAACACCCAGACCATTACAAACAGACATGTTCATGCACACAAATGTTTGTACTGCCCGGGGATCGAATTTGGAACCCTTGATGTTGCAGCGACGTCTCAACGCAACACCAAATGGATCGTCAATCGTAAAACGTATTACACTAGAATGTAAATCCAATACCTTATCGATGATATCAACTTTTCACATCATATGACACACTTGCGAAGGCTCTGGGCGCGGCGCCTGCGCCAGCCGCATCTATGCAATTATGACTTTTACTTTCCACCGCTTTGGGAATTTATTATAACAGAAAGTTTTTGGGCAGAGCGTGCAGTGAAATTTTTCGGCGATAAGTATCAGTGCTATGGGCATATCGTGTGTGACGTTTTAATAATGTGTTTTGTAATTTTCGTAACGCAAATCACGTTTGCTTTTCCTCTGTAATGGTTGGTGCGTGGTTTTTGTTACGTGATGTTATTTCACTGATAGATATAAGCCAAACATTTTTTTTTTAATTTAAGCGCCAAAACTTTTTATCTTCAAATAAAATCTGCTTTAATTTATTTGACATCATACGACTATTTTTTACAATTTTTGGCACAAACTTCAATCAAAAATTCGTTTTCATTTCGGAGGAAGTTTTAAAATGTTCAAGCTATAATCCTCACCTAGGTATCACTATTTCATGACTTTTTTGGAACCTAAACCAATTCGACAGCTTGACGTTCAAGCCGTAATCCTCACCAACCTATAGCTATAACTCCGAAAGTAAAGTACGACTATTTCTTATACTTATGCGACTATTTACGACTAAGTAATTCAGGACTATTTTTTGACGTTGTCAAAATTCGTTTTCATTGATTCCAATATGAGGATTACAGCTTGAAGCACACCGCCGATCCCCGTTGGGCTCGCGATGTGGGTAACTCAATCTTCCCATAGCTACTGTGTGGGAAGGCCTGTGATGATGGTGATGTTTTAGACAAAGTAAACAGTACCATCGATAGTCAAAGACTCGTTGAGGATAACTATCCCAAACAATAGATTTTCTCTTGTCTTACCGTCTTTACGCTTGAATATTTAATAAGAATTTGGGCGATGCAAAGATTGAATATGAAAGTCGAATTAGAAGAAATGAAGCTGCATTCAAATCGATCGATGAAGCAGCACATAACATCCCACTGCAGGGCACAGGCTTTCTGACACAGCCCAGTATGAAGCAAATAATCTATGTTGCATGTTGACTTATTATGAAACAAACGTTGTCCTTTCATATGCCAAACATTTATTATTGAATAATCGTGTGCATTGAAAATATATGTTAGAATAACAAAACATTGAACATGTAATAATTGTGAATTATGTATCAAGTATTGCCTTACATTTTTGAGATTAGTACATTGAACCATATTTTACGGATGACATTATTATGTAAAAACTAATTTACAATATCTGTCTACCAATAGTAGTCAGCAAGTAACGTAACCAAAGACAAAATCACCGAAACGTCAACAGAAAAATTCTCGTAGATATTATATAAATACACGCTTTATACGTGAAATTGGTTTTGATTCAATGCATACTCCATCACATCAACTGTACCACTATATTAAGAATAATAATTTCAATTTAAAATCACTTACTACAATCGTAATGCTATCATCGGCGTCCAAGTTCAAATCAAGGGCCCCAAAGGCCATCGATCAAAACAAGCGCAGCCACAAAAACAGAACCGGCTCGCATACCGGTCGGAGCAACAGCCGGCGTTTGGCCTACAGTTAAGACCCAAGGTCGTTTCACTACCACTTCACAATTTTTATCCTTCTCTTTTTTTACACCACCTTTCATCCTAAACAATACCAAAATGACGTATAACACACCTATGTCGTCACAATTTTCAACTTTAACACAATATTTTAAGTTACAAATTTCTCCGCGCGCGTCGTGGCATTCCAGAGGTCATGTGTGCCGCTTTTTTTGCAAACTTTTTTTTGTGGTTCAACCAAATGATAGGTTACGGCCGAACCCGATTCAATCTGTTCCTGCCAGTTCTTTATTTGAATTTGATTCGATCTCAAAGATTGGCGATAAGGTGTTTTGAAATCGCTCATATCGCTAAGTGCTGGTATAGTGAGAGGTCGAGTGAAGTGTATGGGAGGTCATTGGGTTGTTTTCAAAAACGACATGTTATTTTTCGTGTCTAACAAAGCTACTGAGTTTGTTATTCTTAATTTCATGTCGGACTTTGATTTGTGTTTGTTATACAAAAAAAATAGAGCTAAAAAATCATAAAATATTTCTCCGACTGTAACAGCGTTAAGTATTTAGTTTCGAATAACACTGACCTAACTTTTACGAAGTGCATGCCTGATTTAAAAATATCGATATGGAACAACTTGTTGTTTGTATACTTTCAATGTTTAAAATTATTGGCGGAAACCTAGTCCGGAAACAATGGTGTTCGTCTTATATGCAGTAGTAGTATTGTTTATTATTAGTTATTTAATAGTGTTACTTTATAGAAGCCTTTATTTCTCCATATAGTAGTTATTATTTCTAAAGATGAATAAGATACACCAACATTAAGGTTTTCTTTGTTATGAAGTGAACGGGACGAACAGTTCCCGCACCAGATATTCAGTGATACGTTTCCCCAGGACAGGTGCAGTGTAAAAGGAAAACCAAAACTTCATCTTTTAAGCTATTGTATTTCCAAGATGCCCGTCACCCAACACTATAAAATTTTGCTTAGGTACAATGACCTCTTACCAAAACAGAAATACATAACATTCCTATTTCTTTGGATGATATCTAGTATATCAGTAGATTCCTACCTCAACGAAGCTATTTCGAACCTAGTAAAAGGTAGTCTCGGTCTGCGAGGAAGTAATTAGAAAAGGCCTTTATTCATCAGACTACATTAGGTTCTTATAAAGATTAAGCCTGGAATCGTCTTATAAATTGTGAGTACTCTGCAAGTCACTTCTTCATAATATATTCCTATCAGCAGTGGCGTGCACTCCATATATGCAAATAAGCAGTGCATACCCAGTGCGTCCAGACAACCCGGATATCGCCAACATATTAAATTATTCCCACTTAGCCGCCCATTTTCCTCTACAGATTTAAAACTATAGGCAATCTGCTATTATCAACAGTACTTAATTTGACAAAACTGTAAATTATTTATTGTTTTTGCGGTAAGTGTCACTCACTTTGCATACCCTGCTCATAATCTCTGTGCACGCCACTGCCTATCAGAAATCAGAGAATCCACGAAAGAAACCTGTTGTCAATTCTCTCCTTAGGGAAAGTTTTGACCACCACACTCGCGATGAACATGATCAATGATTTCAGACCCTTTAAGGTAATCTGAAGCGCTGTGCTCTGATTATACCATGGGCTTGTAACTTTAAGCCTCAGTGTTTCCTGTTAAACGGCATCTCGGACCAGCTGCCAGATGGTTGGGGTCTTATTTCGTCACCGCATATGCTGTGCCACTAGTGAAAGATAGGGTTGTCACAACTGTACTCATTTGCACTGAGCTTGACATTGGAGACAAACAAATGAACATCAGCAGAATATATATTGGAACTGCGGGGAGCGTTCACAGCAAAACTTAGTGTAATGTCGTTCCCTGAGCACACTAGCAAACAAATTAGAAATATGGGACATCCAGACCAATAGATAATACACATGTTCACATCTTACTATATTCCTATCTTAAAAGTGTCCGCGGCAAAAGTCTACCCATCGCGTCAGTTGGGCAGAATTTTTATTTTTAATCAGGTCGCTCGCTGCATGTCATAATGACATTGTGCTCGTGCTTTTGATTTTGTACTCTTTCAGAGACGCTTTAAAGTCAAAATTTAATTGAATAATTTTACGTTCTAAATATAATAATAACCATACGTATGTGTTATGGGATGCGGCTCGGATATTTTTTGGTCGACGTTTCTTCGTGATTGTGCATGTAGTCAGTTTATTGTTGAACTAAGGTTCATACAAGTTATACTGCCCGGGGATCGAACCCAGAGTCGTAAGTCCGACGTCTCAACCATTACACCACATGCGTCGTCAAATTATCTTACGAATCGACACCCCTAAGCCGAGTGGATAAGGACATGTGCCATCTACATTTATAGTACATGTCCACGTTTCACAAACCGCCTAGGTAGGAATGTAGACTGGTGGTCAGCTCGCCATCTTTTAGCCTTCGTTGCCATGTTACCTTACTTGAGTTTTTTACAACTCCACCCTAGATCTACTATGAGGAATATCCAAATGAACTTTAATCACATTGATATAGGATATAGTTTTAGTTGCATTTAAGTAAGACTTGAAGGTGCCTAATTATGTTAATGCTCTTCAACTTAGTTATATGGGATGCTTAGAAAATGACCTAAAAGGCACTCCTCTTTAATGATGACGTTCAAGTTTATTTATTACCAATGATTTACATAACAAATCAATAGATAATACAGGTTTCTATAGATTGTTCACAAAAATACGAACTACAAAAACTCTGCAAGTATTTTATGTGCCCATAAAAAAGAAATAAAATAAAATGGTATTTATTTCAGTAAATCACACACAATTCAGTCGCCGCGGCTTTTTTTCACGAACATATCTGTTTGTATTGATGTTTCTATGCATAATATGCATTTGTTTACAAAAAGTATGTAAGTATGTTTATCTAAGTAACCATATCACACGTACTTATTCTAAATACTTAGTTTGAAGCTATATGGAGATGTGTGAATGTGGATGGATATGTATTTATTTTGTAGATTTTACATGAATACATTGAGAAAAGGGACGTCTTAATACATCACTAAGGCCCGTATCCTAGAACGAGACTCAATGTTGATCTTTATTTGAATCGAGTTAGAAAGGGATAGTGCTATATACGATAAAAGCGGCATCCCTTTCTAACGCATTTTGTAAAGATCAAGGCTTGAGTCTCGTATATACGGGCTTAAGACTGTCATCACTCATATTCAATAACTCGTAATATAAACCGGACTGAAATCCAAAACAATCCGAACTAACAGTATCGCATACATTCTCTTATGATAATGTAGCATATTGCATATCTTACCGCAGGAATCGTTCCACTAAATTGAATTATTAACTTCGTCAATGCGTACCCGTTGGTTGTACGTGATTTGCAAGCTAATGCGCTAGTCGGCTGGCGTTTACTGTCGAAAGAAGAGATTATCAAAGAAACGTCTCCATACCGACTGACCAAATGTAACGATATTTGCGCGTGTGGTGACAGCAGATTAGGAAAAAATTGTCACCATTCCTCCACTTCCCTTGAAAAAGAGAAAAGATTTATTTTTGAAATCATTTAACAATAAATATTAAGAATACTCCCATAAAAGTACTTGAGTAATCATCATCTCATTATACGTCCCCACCGAGGGGCACGAGCCTACGCGTCGTATACGCGAGCCAGTGCGGATGGATTTCACGCACAGCCTTTGACTCTTCGCAGGCGTGCGCAGGTTTTGTTACGTTGTTTTTTTCACCATGAGAACCTCGGATAAACGTACATGTAATTTGGCGTATAAAAAAGACGTCACGTGGCGGGATTTGAACCGGCACTTTCCAGATCGGGAGGCAACAGTCCAATGAGCCACGACGTCCAAAGTCTAAAGTGCGAGGGTAATTCGGCAAGTCTCGTATTTTATCATCGCATACAATTTTATGATCTGCACATAGAATAACTTAAACAGTAACGGTCAGCAAAACATTTGTCGTCGGTATGCGAGTCGCGTGCGCACCGTTACGCTACCGTTTTTGTGATAGAGATACAGCTATTTTGATACGTGGTGTTGTCTCCGCACACATATGCCTGGATTAATGGAAACAAGAAGAAAGATTATTTATTTGGTACACACAATAAAATACTTTCAACAGTAAGAAACATAAATTAATAATACATAAAATAATAAAAAATAAGGGTATTGTAATCTTGCTTGTTTAGTAATGTTTCATTTTCTCCCCTCAGGTAATCGAGTTTAAAGTTCACCTAATGGCAAGGAACACGCATAATTCCAAAGAATTAACAAGTACAGGTTCAAACGATGATAAGGTTACATCACAAATTTAAAAGCCTTATAGCTTATAATATTGGTCTACAATTATCTACATGTCCGAGCGCACTACACATACGTTATTTATATTGTTATAATATAAAATTATTTAAATTCGACCTCAATGCGTCACTGNGGCGTATCACTTACCACCAGGTGAGCGTCCAGACCGTCCTGTACACATATAACATAAAAAAAACATGGACCGACAGAATTTTGGAGGGTTGGGAGATTTTACGCTTTCTTTTGCAATTAATTTAGAAGTTGCCACTTGTTATAAAATTAACACATATTTCAGAGTTTTCATTTTTTTCCCAGATATGAATCACATCAAATAAAGAATAAAAAATTAAATTAAAAATTTAAAAAACCCCCGACACAAAAACTTATTAATAGATACTTAGGTCCTTTAACATTAAGTTTCTTTTATTATTTTTTACTTTTTAAAGGGAAATTACTTAAGTTCTTTGTCGGGGTTTTGAAATTTTAATTTACTTTTCATTTTATTTCATACTTTTTATAGGTAGGTTAGGTTAAGTTAGATTTTAGTATATCATAATTTACTTACTACAATTTAAGGTCAAGCTCGTTCGCTATTTTACTTATTAATTACTAGGTTTTTAACCCCCGACGCAAAAAGAGGGGTGTTATAAGTTTGACGTGTTTGTCTGTGTGTCTTTCTTACTATAAATAGGCTAAAGGTCACATTGTTACTGATTCCAAGTATATTTGCCATCATTCGGTTACTCTCCTCACTTTCACTCCTCACAACTTTTAAACGGCTCAACTGATTTTCATCAAACATATCTAAGAACACTCGCACATAAGTCACCTTTAATACAAAAAAACTAAATTGAAATCACTGCATGTGTTCGGGAGTTATGATGCCACAGACAGACACGTCAAACTTATAACACCCCTCTTTTTGCGTCGGGTGTTTAAAAATACATTTTAAAATACAAGTACAAGTCAACTTGCAGTATTGCAACAACAAATACAAAGTTAAGACGATTTTAAGGCATGAATTTGGGTATTTAAAGAAAATAATAAAAAAGTAATAAGTAATAATAAGAGAGCGTCGGTGGATCAATGGTGTGGACTGTTGCCCTCCTACCGGGAGAGCTGAGGTTCAAATCCCGCCACGTACCAATGTGTTTTCGAACTTTCGAAAAATATATGTACGTTATCCGACGCTCTTGCGGTGAAGGAAAACATCGTGAGGAAACCTGCGCATGCCTGCGAAGAGATTGTGCGTGAAGTCGTCCAACCTGCACTGGGCCCGCGTGGACTACTAAGGCCTAATCTCCTCCCTATACGGGTAGGCTTGTGCCCCTCGGTCGGGACGTTTAATGAGCTGATGATGAATAAAAATGTCATAATTTAACTACCGTGGAACTTAAGACATTGCGTCAACCGGGGAAAAGTAGCGTAACCCTTAAAAATCGAGTCCATGCGCCAAACACCCTGTATGAACTACGAATATAATTTGTATTATCTAAATCTATGAACTTTAATATTATGAAATTCTGTAAAGCGTTACAAATATTCCGATCATAACTTCTTAAATTTTGTTGAGTTTAATTGAGTTTATTTAAGCAATTTTTTTTTTGGAGGATACAATAATATAGAACTATATTTAAGTAGTCATAATTGGTGGTTTTGTACCTTAAAATGTATCCATTTCTCCGTCGAAAATAAACGTTTCTTGAAGAATTTGCGCAATGTTTCGTGAAGATAAAGATAAATTCAGATGACCAACTCACCAGTTGAAGACCTCTTATTTGACTGGACTGATTGGTGACATGCTTTTTTTTTCAAGACTTATGTAATAATTTTTTTTTTGTAAATACTACATATTATATATAGAAAACACTCAGACCAATAAAAACAAATATCTTCATGCACACTAATGTTTGTGCTGCTCGGGGATCGAACGCGGAACCTTTGGTGTGATAGCCCTAGTTTCAAACATTGCACAAAATGGGTCATAAGTATTCAAAAAGTGTATGTTTTATCTCGTTAGTGAGAGGTTTTTTATTTATTCATTTGTTTTACTTTCGTTAAAGCAAACAATTGTATTTTGTTTATTGCAGCACACCGACGAATGAGGACTGTCACCAACTATTTCTTAGTCAACTTGTCATTTGCTGACTTGATGATGGCATCCCTTAACTGTCTCTTTAACTTCATCTACATGATACACAGGTTTGTTTCAAATAATGCACGTAAGAATCAAAATTAATATATTTCAATATGGTTTTATATGTATAATAGTCACAGGATCATGCGCCATGGCCAACACCCTATTTTGAACCGACCTATTTGTCAAAGATTTAGTTCAAATTAAGTTCCAGTTTCAATCAAGTTCATAATCGAGTAAGTTTCAACGTCAACCATAGCTGGATCTAAATCAGAGTAGATACGATCTGTGTGTCAATATTGATAAATTAACGTTGGACTGAATGTGAAGAATGAAACGTTAGTAGACTTGAGTAAATTGTGATTAAAATATTTGAACAGTTTTGGTTTAAAATTTAGTTAGGTAGCTAGGTGGTAGACACGATACTGAGTCGTCTAGGTAGGTACCACCGCAGTGCCAGATATCATCCCGTGAAACAGGAGTGTTATACACTTTTATGTTTTGGGATGAGGGCACTGTAGCTAGTGAAATTACCGGGTATAAGAGACCTTACATTTGTTGTCTCGGGTGACGGGCGCAGTGCGGCGTTGATGGAGGATAATAACTGTCTATCAGTTGTTGGTCTTCTTTAATGCCGCTCTGTCATGGTCTGGCGTAACACTTACCATAAGCTGAGCGTCCAGACCACAGATTTCCCAATACAGGAGATGGGGCAAGCCGCGCATAAAGTGCGACAAATGTAAGCTCAACGAGCATACACTGGCTGCCAGTTTACGCTCTGTGAGACGAGTCAAGACGCACGAATATTAGAAGAAATTACCGTTTTTTTTCCAAATTGCCATCCTGTGCAATTGTAACATGCCATCATCGCAATGAATCAGTAAATTTACCAAGAAATATAATAACTTTTCACAGATAAGAACCGAAAAGAAATTGCGACACTGGGACTGCCTATAAACTTGGCGGCTTGTCCAGTCTAATAAGTGTATATTCGGATGTCTGTGGTCCAGACCGTCCTGTACACTTATAACATACAAAAAAATGTTTTTGTTTTCAATCAATATCTCGACAAATTTTAGCCTAAAGTATTAAATGGAGATAACATACTTATTGTATAGTAAGAATAATACTTATTACTTGCACCTAACGCTGATTATTCCTCTACCACATATATTCTCGTAATGATATGATATATGACTAAATATACCGTTACAAATAATGCGCATGAACCGTTCAGTTAGACTTATAGGTAATTGATTTGATCGTATTTAAATGCCTTTGTAGTATCACAAATAACATGATACATTTTTTTTATAGCGACTGGGTATTCGGAGAGATGTTCTGCCAATTGAATAACTTCATCGCTAACGTTACTGTAGCAGCTAGTGTTTTTACACTAACCGGGATTTCTTTTGACAGGTAAACTAATGTTCGCTTAGTAGTAGTATTTGAATACAGTAGGATCAAGCAGACACCCTGAAATATCAATAACTTAATTTGCATGAATAAACTTTTTCGTAGTTATTGTGTAAATATGTAGGATCTACTTACAATCTAAGACAAATCTATTAAGAATATTCAATATAGTCATGTTCGTTCAATATACTATAATAAGTAAAAAAGTAAACGTAAATTTCTTGACAAGTTATTGTGGATAATATCTTCTTTTAAACATTGAGAGTGTGTCGTCTTCATAAAATAAAGATTCAGTAGTGAAATTGAGTTAACGAGCTCATAAGAATAACTAAAAATATTCACTACACCTTTTTAGAAGAGTTATTATGAACAATTATGTGTACGAGAATTATGTAATGTATTTTTATATCCAACATTTATTAAACCTGTACAGTACTCAATTATAGTTTATTTCAGTGCTGTAATTCAGTTTTAGTTTCAGTTATGATCTGATTGTAAGGTTAGTCTTAACAACTGATGTGCCGATCTATCTGAAGTTTTAAAAAATGGCATCCTTTTAATCCGTAAAAAAATCCGGATTGAAAATGATGAAGGGTCAAATTTTTTTAAGAGGCCATTTACTAATTTATGGAAAAGAGGGTGAAAATGATAATGGAAGTCCGTAGGTGTCGAAGCTTTTTAATTCTTCAGTGTTTGTACATATGCATTTTTAGGAGGAAAAGAGAATAAACTGTAATTATAGTAATTGTTTCATTATAATTCTATTTTATCAACAAGCCCTCACGGGGCCATTACCCCTCTGAACCTACCAGTATCTTTCTGTATTTATCTATGTGTTTGAAGTATAGTCACGCAGTTCACTTGTGAGTTACGATTTTTTTTAAATACATTTTAAACTTGTTTATTCATCCTTCCATCTTGTTTTATGTACAGGTACCAAGCAATAGTTCGGCCAATGCGACCACGGATGTCAAAATCGTGCTCACTGATCATAATCGTATTGATATGGGTTAGTGGCATGCTGCTCGCTATCCCATGCCTTCTCTACTCTACTACTAAGGAATACAGGTATTTTTTTTATGTTATAAGTGTACAGGTCTGGTCGTTCACCTGATGGTTAGTGATACGCCAGACCATGACAGAGCGGCATTAAAGGAAACCAACAACTGATAGACAGTTATTATTCTCAATATCAATGCCCATCAATGCCGCACTGCGCCCGTCACCCGAGACAACAGATGTTAGTTCTCTTATACCCGGTAATTTCACTAGCTACAGTGGCCTCATCCCGAAACACAAAAGTGAATAACACACAAACATAATCCTGTTCCACAGGATGATATCTGGCACTGCGGTGGTACCTACCTAGACGACTCAGTATCGAGTCTACCACCTAGTGAAAAAATAACCATTCATTTACAAGTAGACTCAACATTTTTTATATAATTTCGATATCTTGCAGTCAAAACTCAGCTTATTGATCTTTACTTAAATAGAGTTAGAAATGGATTCCACTATTTATCGTTTATAGCGCTATCCCTTTCTAACTCAAGTATAGATCAACCCTGGTACAGGCAATTTCTGCTTAATAAATTCCTATTCCCATATTATGTTGGTTACAATATCTTGGGAATAATAACATTTTTTTTTATCAACGTTGTTTCTCGTTTAAGAACACGGGCCTTAAAGTGTTTATGGGGGAAATCCAATATATATGTTTTCTTGGCGTCATAATGGTAACTTTTTATTAATGACATTTTACACTGTTCAGATGTATTTTCTATTATCCTTCAGTTACATTCTAACAGCCCCGACCGACGTAGATCTATCTATCAAATTTAAAGTATTAGAAAATTGCAAAAATACAAACAGACTTGTATGAACACGTGCACAAATGTTTATATTGCTTTGGAGACTTTCATCACCGTCGTCATCAGAGATAATTCAGGCTATCATTTGTTTATTATTAATAAACAAGTGTGACTCAACAAAAAAAAAGATATTTTATTGTTTCATTGAATTATTTAATGAAATTAATGTAAAAGACATAGTCGACCTATATCCACTGCACTAATTGATATTTCCATGATTTCAAAATATTATTTATGCGTTGTTTTTGTTGGAATTGTTGCTTTCTCTTACTCTTACACGATAGAAAGCGACGCACAAATAATTGCAGGAAACTTACAGTAATTTACCCAACACGTCACGTAGATCTCGAATAAAATTTCAGAACGAAATACAAATGGAACTGGAGTGGCGGTCCCTGACAACATTTCAGGTGATCGAGAAAATTCTATTCGGACCAAAATATATACATCTGTTTAATAAAAAAAAGTTCTGAAATAAATAGTGTTCATTTATAAAACCTTGTCACTTGGTTTTACAACGGTGCTCGAATTAATTTTCAGAGAGATGAAAAGTGGGGGAGTCGATATCACCTTCCCTAGAGTGACAGGTAAAAAAAATTGGAAAACCGATCAATCGCATATTTAAACTCATCTTTTGTCTTGTTTTTAAAATATAAAATTGACGTCCCGCTTTGGTAGAGACGTCGGCTACTACACCTAGAAATCCGGGTTCAGCCCCTGTTTGAAATTGTTATTCCTAACCAAAGAGGAGATATTTGAGATAAAAGTAGCCAGTACGACGAAATTTCCTATGTAAGGATCTAATATATAAGGAACAAGTATGAACTTGTAATGATATAACTTTAGATATTTTATTTGTACCTGGCTGTTCGGTGTCATTGAAAAGCATTAATTTTATAAAGATCATTCCCAATTGAAATTAGGGAAATGAATGATTGTCATTGTTTTTCTTATCGTCAATTTGAATGAATCTAATTAAGAAAACCGACAAATTTTATAATTTTACTGCCAAGAGATAAAAATTTAACGCAAGCCGCAGATAAAAAATGCGAAGTCGTAAGTACTGATATATATGTATATCGGCAGTTAGTAAATCAGCATTTACGACGTAGCTTAAGAACTGGGAATCGACCATAAAAATCAGTTTAAGAGCATTTGAAAAAAAGGGATACACAATAAATATCTATATTTGGGTACTTCATAAGCTCACTGAAAGAAACAATATCTCGAGCATCGTCGTAGAGTTGCACAGCTGTCAGTTTTTTTACAGGTTACATTTCGGTGAGTTTGCGATGGAATTACACGAGTTATTTCTACCAGCCCCTTTTTACCATCGGGATACAAGACGCAGGCGAGCGTTCCATCCTTACGTGGTTAACATTCCATTTATCCGCACAGCGCGCTATGGGGCCTCGTTCCTAATGCGTACCGCAAAGGAATGGAACTCTTTGCCTCCTTATGTATTCCCCGATCATTACAACGTGGCCGTCTTCAAGGCAAGAGTGAATAGGCTATTTCTAGGCAGGCATGATCCATCCTAGGTGAGATGGCGGTGAAATGTTTGCCTACAAATGATTAAAATATATATGTAAAAATGGTTATTTCAATATTAGTTATTTCAAACAGACACTCCAATTTTATTTATATGTAATAGATGACATGAAAGTTTAGAAGACAGTAACTTCAAAACCTAATAATAAGTACTTAAGAAAAAAACCTAAACAACTGTCTAGCAACTTACAAAAAGAACTGAAATCCCACAAAAACATTTCATGTACGAGTAAAATGTTGCTAAGACGACTCCTACATACACCTTACACCCTTTACGGGTGGCATCTTACCTATATTGCTTTATAATGACCTCTTGTGAATGCTGATAACATAAAAACATCCGCAGGCTGTTCCTTTGCCACATAAGGTGATTGACATAAAAGCAAAAAAAATAACAAAATGAAGATAAAAACTAAAGTAAGACTAAAATTTTAGAACTCTAGAATTTAAGAATTTGAAATTACCATGAAAACTAAAAAGAGTAATATATTAATACTTCTTTACCTTTTGAGGAAATTAATGCTTAGTAACAACGTGTTGCTATCCTCATTTAGTTAAATAAATGTCTTACCTATAAAAAATGGTTAATGCAAAAATTACGCTTTATATATTTGGCATTCATGCCATTTCATTATTGCGATTGTTTATTATTTGAATCAATATATTCTTTTGTATTTTGTTTTTACTCTACTTCACTACTACATATACTACACTAGAATTGTGTTGTGTCCTTATCTAGGCTGTTTAGAAAGCATTTTTTGTTTTTCTATAAGTTGAATAGTGTATTAGTCCTGTTTAGTCTTTTCGTTCGGTTTTTGATTGTTTTTCGCATTCTATATTTTATTATTTATTTCTAAAATAGCCATTACTTCTCAAATATATAATAAAACCACACGACCTTACAAGGAATCAAGTTCGGGACCTCACCGTCTCAAGAAGCAGTAATAATAATGTTATACTAAATTCTATCGTTTATTCCCAGGTCTAAGGGTATACTGAAGACAGCATGTTTGCTCTCTTGGCCGGATGGACTACCAGATGTATCTTACATGGATTTTGTGTAAGTATAAAACACGAATTTTGACAATGTACTTTATATTAATTTTCCCCTTTTGTTTTATGTTTATTTAAAACATTTATACTGTTAAAACACAAGTAGGTATCTAATTACTGTCTCAAATCTAACAAATTAGTGACTTCAAACAAAAATCAAATTTAAACGACGACCTGCGGTTTTATCTTCTTTAGTTAAGTAACATTTAATTTAATCAAGTTAAATAATTAGTATAATAAATAATAAATAAATAAATATCCACTGACATTCCCACAGCGCCATCTAGCCCCAAGTTAAGCGTTAAGCCTGTATTATGGGTACTAAATAACGGATAAACATACATATATAGATGTTTTTTGTAAATACATACATATTATACATAGAAAACACCCAGACCATTACAAACAGACATGTTCATGCACACAAATGTTTGTATTGCCCGGGGATCGAACCCGGAACCCTTGGTGTTGCGGCCGACTTCTCAACCGCAACACCAACTGGGTCGTCAAAGTAGTATAAAACAAAAGTTTTACAATCAATATGTTATATTAATTTTTTCCTTTTGTAGATATTTAAAACATCTGTGCTGGTAAAACACAAGTACCAATCATACTTCAAGTATAAAAAATCAAAATGGCGGATTTTAAACGCCGTTTTGTAAGTTCACCCTCGAGTGGGTTATCATTCAATTGTGTTCCAAAAATAGTGGAAAACAAGCTTTACCATACAGTAAAACATTAGGTACCTACATATATATACCTTTCATGGTATTGCACTCGGGAGACAAATTTTTACTTTTTTATTATTTTTACTGGATGAATGTTGGAGAGTAACATCGGGGGGGTTTTACCTCTTTAGCCATCTATTCGAACCTACGAAAAAGTTTGGTTACTTTCCATCAAATGAGATAGTAGTCAAACACACTCAAATATGTAATATAAATAAAAAAACACTGCATCTTTCTTCGTTTACTAAAAGCATAAAAAAGTCGAATAAAAATGCCCTTATAGTCACTTGTGCCATACTCTATAACATCAATTTCGTAGTTATTTTTTCCAAAATCAGTAAAAAAAATATCAATGCAGGTATAAACAATATTAAATCTTCATAGTCATCATAATATCATAATTTGCAGCTTCATTTTATAGAGAACCTACTGGTTCTCTATAAAATGAAGCTGCAAATTATAACTTTTAAATAATTGAAATATAAAATGGCGGCAGTGCCATTATGAATATCTTAAGCTGCTCTTCTCGATAAATCACAAATCTCTCTAGCAGTATTATTGAAAGCGTTTTTGGCCTTCGTCTAGTTAGCAGGCAACCGAAATTTGCAAATGCGCGACCAAGCTTTGCAACTTTCAGCCATTTGGTATGTTTCCATGCATAGTTTTGGTGATGATTGTATTTGTTTATCTAAATCCTCCTGTCTGTTTCTACAACTATTTCCAAATGTCGCCTGAGTATTTCATTAAATCGGTTGTGGGTGATAAAAATTTGTTCATGTCTTGTTAGCAAACATTACTCGACAAGTTTCCTGAAACACTTACTATTCGAAGTTTCTCACTACGTTTAGTGTGGATTCCTAAAGGTACACTGAACCAACAAAAGAAGATAAAAGTTTCAAGAAGAAGAAGAAAGAATAAGTTAAACGAGCTTGTCAGCAACTGTAGTAGCTTCTTGATTAGGTATGGTGAACATTTCTAGCCAATTCGTGAAATAATCCATGACGACTATCAAGTATCTGTTTCCGCTCTCATTGACGGAAAACTGCCCCGCTGCATGTAACTCTGTCTATGCGTTGCCACAGAGCTCCCACATTATACAAATGCAACGCACCTGGACTGCGTATGTGTGGTTATGCCACAACAGTGTACCTAGATTTAATACCATCCTTTACTAATAGTTTCCATCTGATCTATTTGATACTTTTTTTTTATTCAATATTGTGCTTAGCAATATGACTATCCTTTTCTAACTTCTGAAGTGAGTAATAATGTACTGACATTCCATAGAAGCCGCTATATTTTATGTATAATTATAACAATATTTCTGAGCTTCTGAAGCGATAGTAATAGCAATGTTTGTCTACTGTTAATATCAGACCTATATAAATATTTTCTGATTTTATTCAAATGCGCCTTCTTTTCAAGCTATGTTTCTGCCACTTAAATTCATAATTTAATGTATGTTTGTAAAGAAAGAAAGAAAGAAAAATATTTTTATTTTATTTATATATATTTTTGTGTTTTTTTATATTTTGGTATATTCGTTATTTTATTTCGTCAATATTGTCTCCTGATTTTTTTATGTTTATAATATATGTACATATAAATTAATGTAAACACGGGTAAATGTATTCGTATATGTCACTTCACCAGGTCCCACCAGAACATCAGCGCTGCAGCAGTCTTGTAGCTCGCGCTGTAGCCCATGCTGAGGATGGGTCCTAATAACCACCACCACCATAATATTACATGATATTGTTCTGTGTTCGTTCATTTTTAACTTCTCTATTTGTACTTTTGTATATTATTGTGTATGTGGTTAATAAATGTTTCTTTCTTTCTTTATAATTCTGTTAATAATTTTGAGTCTCAAATCACATAAATAAAAGTGCCACCTAATTTTGCGCAGTGCTGCAGATTGAGTATTAAAAGTGCTTGCTGGCTTGTTGCCAAACAACTGGCCTCAAACTACATGCTAGTCGCTTGGTCGTTGGTAATAGGAAAAGACAAATTGAATTTACGATAAGTTTTACATCAGAAATGTTTAACGTGAAACAATTGTATAAAAGTAGTTAAATAATTCCAACAGACACGGCTCCATTGGATATTGTAATTCTTCTAATATAATTACCAGACCTGTTTAGTACTATATGCACGGTTATTACCCGCAGTAAAATATAATATTATTGTCCCAATGTGGCACAACTCACAGTATATACACTGCGCGTCTCGCAGTACAATTACTCGTACAACATAGTTAGTGATTGGATTCCCCTTTAGGAAAAAAAGAATCGTGAGGAAACCTCCGCACGCCTACGAAGAGTTTCAAAGGTTGTGCGTGAAGTCGTCCAATCGGCACTGGGCCTGCGTGGACGACTAAGGCCTATACATCATTATACGGGTAGGCTCGTGTAACTCGGTGGGGACGTTTAATGAGCTGATGATGTTTTATTTAAAAAAACAAACCTTATGCTAGTTTCTAACTGCTTGTTTAAGCTTCCTTCGCCAAGTTCCCGTTCCTTTGGAAAATCAAGAATCTTCAGACTTTATGTACTTCTGCTTTGAAATCTATATTATTGTTGATTTTTGTCAAATTCCATTTTGTAGTTTTTGCATAAAAGAGTTATCTTATTAGATACAAACAAACATTTGCGATAATTACATAGAATGTTGGTGGTGCTACTGAAATCTTACTTATTTTATTCATTCTATGGATAATTAGTCCACCCTTCAATGGAAGTTACAGGCTAATTTGATGATTCGTATAAAATTGTTACAACTTAGGTACGATTTAGGGTAATAAGCTTTCTAAGCTGTAACAAACAATAAGTCTACGCTTTAAATAGGCTTGGGGAACCCACTTTCAAGTTTAAAGTTTCACTAACTAATTATTCAGCTTGCCTCTGAATAATTACTTAAGGATCTTTCGAATTAAATCATTCTGGATTAGGGTTTTACGATCCACGCAGCGAATTAGGTCTTTAAAATCAATTCCCTTGTAAGGAATGCTTTTCAAATCTCAACATAAAATTAAAACTTAGAGCTCTTATGTCACTAAATTACCCAAGGAACTGATGCTTCATTTAATTTTGAAAGGATAAAACTTAAATACCGTACTCAATTTTAGAAAAGTTTTATCTTTCAGGTGCTTTCATACGTTTAGCAGGCGTCCTCTCAGCTCGGCAATAATTATGTGTCCGCTGGACTTCCAGTCATAGTTCGATCTCTGCTTAGGGAACTCGAGTGGATTTTATTTTAAAGCTAAGTTTTGATTTCTTTTCGCCCCTCAAAGTACAGTTACGGTTAGTATATATACTATAAATAGCTAATGATAACTGTCTTGATATATATTCAAATACTTATTCCCGGGTACACTACATATGTTCGTATGAAAAATTAAATTCCGATATGCACAATCAAGAATTTCACAAATCAGAATTTTAGAATTCAGAATGTTTCAGAATTCCCGTTTTTAATAATGCGATGTATTATAATTTCTTTTATTCTATTGTAAAAATCAGTTAAGCCTTAGTATTTATAATTACGCTTTTTATGAAACACATAGTGGAAAACATGTAGCAGGGCTCGTTCATTACAATTAGCCTTTCATAGGCTTCTAGAACGTCGGTGGCTCAATGGTGTGGACTGTCGCCCTCCTACCGAAAGGACTGAGGTTCAAATCCGCCACGTACCAATGTGTTTTCGAATTTTCGAAAAATATATGTACGTTATCCGACGCTCTTACGATGACGGAAAACATCGTGACGAAACCTGCGCACGCCTGTGAAGTGATTCAAAGGTTGTGCGTGAAGTCGTCCAACCCGCACTGGGCCCGCGTACAAGAAGACTCATGCCCCTCTGTGGGGACATGTAATGAGCTGATGATGTAGGCAGTTACAGCTATCACCAACCCACCCACCTGCTAAGCGTAGAGATTAGGGCAAAACGCTTCACTGTTATGAAGTGGACCCTAAGGGGCAGCACAAATGACAGACTATATGTGACGCACTCTCAGTCTGTGCAAAACCGCTCCCCACAAAAAGTGTGCGAAGACAATTGACCGTTTGCTACAACCTGTCCAAATACAGACAGCGCACATTAGGTGTTGCATCCTTAGCCCTTTTGTGGCTAGATCTAGCACTTTTTAGTATAAGTCCTTATTTAACGATTTAGCCCCAGAAGGGCAATATAGCCCTTTTTCACTGTCTTGAGAATATGACCAAAGTATGAAGTTTTCGATATGTTATGAAGACGTTTTTATAGAAACTTTAAAAAAAACGGCTTCATGAAAATGAAAATGAAAAGTGTTTATTCAGTTTAGGTCCTTAAAGAACACTTATGAATGTCAAATGAAGCTACCACTGGTTCGGGAGGTAGTTTTCCACTGAGAAAAACAGCAAGAAACTCAGTAGTTACTCTTTTCAAAAAAATTGTTGAATACAGATTCATTTGTAATCAAAATAATTATATAAAGCAAATATTTTCAATTTTTATCGTATTATGTATTGGTAAAAATATAAATCTACAAAAGTACTATTAAGCAGTAAGTATTATATAAATTTAAATAGACGACAACAAAAAAAAAACAAAAGTAGTGCAGGCGTGGAAATCAACATGTCCATGAGTTTTTATCATTTATATAATCTTCAACACTATAGTAAGATTTTTTTTATTAAAATAGACTTTACATGAGACTTAAACTTATGCAGGGGTAAATCAATTACATTTTGTGGTAGCTTATTAAATATTTTAATGCTTTATCCCACAAATGAGTTCCCAACCTTATGCAATCTAAGATTTGGAACGGCAAGTTTGTGTTTGTTCCTAGTGTTCAAACTATGATTATCTGACTTTTTTGAAAATACATGTAAATTTTTGTGTACATAGATGACGCAGTCTAGAATGTACTGAGACGGTAATGTTAAAATATTTATTTGTTTAAATAATTCCCTTAGTGAGTCACGTGATTTAAGGCCGTATATGGCACGGATGGATCTTTTCTGCAATACAAAAATTGTTTGTAGATCAGCAGCAGACCCCCACAAAAGCAACACACAATGACTTCATGACTTTACCATTCTTAAAACAGAAAATCTTTTGATGCCTAGCTCTTCTTAACTTCTCAAAAAGCCCCATTTCTAAAACTAAGGTGGCAACACTGCACATTAGTCTGCAATGTGCATTTGTGAAAGAATAACCAAAGCGGTGCGTCGTGTGTGAGTATGATATAAATCCGCGCCCGACTTTTCGTACGCCATTCTGAGTTTATGTGCTCTGCAGACTGTTTGTGCAGCATAAAGTGCTGCGCAGACGCCACACTTCCTCGATCAGTAATGAGCTGTCATCGGCAGTTAAATTAAAAAATTGGCCAAGCGCGAGTCGGACTCGCCCGTGGAGGGTTCCGCAGCAGCAAGTACGATAAAAAAATTTGAGTTACAGTTAGTAGTATGGGGAACCCCAAAATATATTATATGGTATACGGACGGACAGACAGACAGACTTGACGAATGTATAAGGGTTCCATTTTTGCCATTTGGCTACGGAACCCTAAAAAGTGTAATAAAATTATATTTACCGATCAAGCATTCTCAATTTATTTATTTTGTTTAGATATCAAGTACTCTTCTTCACCGTGACATACGCCGCTCCAATGCTTGGTATGATTTTCTTCTACTCGTCAATGGGAAGAGTGCTGTGGGGCTCTCAGTCAATAGGGGAGCTCACCCAACGTCAAGCCGACTCTATTAGATCTAAAAGAAAGGTTGTGGTAGTTTTTAGTATTGTTTGCAAATTTCGTATTAACATGTCTATCATTAACATCCTATTCAACGACAGACCTTCTCAGGCAGCATAGCCATGAGCAGGTTGGGCGTAACCCACCACGTGGGCATGTTATGGTTGACATTGCTTGGCCTTTTATAACTATGAAGTTCCATAGGTTAACTCAGTCGCAGATTACACAAGGCGTTTTTAGACTAAATACATCAATGGTTTCGGACAAGCTAAATATCCTGTATGAGTCAATTACGAAAAAATCTCCATGAACAATGTGAACATACTCAATATGGACTTCTCGCAGTATGAAAACACACTCCTGTTAAAACTATTCAGTTTTGTGCATTCCCGAACACCCACGTAGTGGTTAAAATATATGTGGCTCTAATGCATTTTTCTTACAGGTCGTGAAAATGTTTATCATGTTAATCATCATCTTTGGCATTTGCTGGTTACCGTATCACGGCTATTTCATCTACACACACATCGACCCGTCAATCCTGTATAAGAAATACGTGCAGCATATATATCTCGGCTTCTACTGGCTGGCAATGGCAAACGCGATGGTGAACCCCATCATTTACTATCGGATGAATGCCAGGTTAGTTCATTACGCATCATTAAATTATAATCGTATTTATAAATTAACACACACATGAGAATAGGTAGGCAAGGTCATTGGTGAATAAGAATATAGGTAAAAGGTATTTTCTATATATAAAAAATATATATATCCACAGACATTCACACAGCGCCATCTAACTCCAAGTTAAGCGTGAAGCCTGTTATGGATACTAAACAACGGATTAACAAAATATATATATATATAGCATACTTATATACTTTTTGTAAACACATACATATTATATATATATAATAATAATGTATATAATAATAATATATATAAAATAATGTTTACAAAAAGTATATAAGTATGCTTATCCGTTGTTTAGTATCCATATTACAGGCTAATGCTTAGTTTGGGGCTAGATGGCGATGTGTGAATGATAGTGGACATTTATTTATAGTTGCCAAGACGATTTTTGTGTGATGCAGATTCCGAACATACTTCCGCACGGCGCTCCTATGTCGGTGGTGCGATCTGTTTCGCCGCCGCAAGCGCCCCCCGCTCGAGTCTCCACCGGACTGCCCCTCCCAATCGGGCAGCCGATCGCGATCAGGTTTTTACTCGTTAACGTAATTATTGAAGTGATATCTATAGACATATACGTTTGATTGGGCCAAATATCCAACTTATCCGGCAGTCTGCTTAATTTAACCTTAGATACACAATAAACTAACTATGTAGATGCATACCACGAAGAAACATCAACCAAAAAAGTCCAAGCCGCATGACATATACGTATAGTAATTGTTATATGTATAACATAAAAACATTCATTTAAATTTTGACCATAACGCGTCATCACACCAAAAGCACGTGCATACTACTATGTCACTATGACATGTAGCGAGCGACGTGATTATGAATGAAAATTCTACCCAATAGAATTTTTCTGCGGACGCGTTTTGAGTGAAATTGTGCACCTAGTTAGTTATTTGTTTCTCTAAGATACCTACACATTATGTAGTCGTACTTAGAAAACAACTCCAAGATTAATACGGACAGACATTTTTTCGAAAGAGCGTCGGTGGCTCAATGGTGTAGACTGTAGCCTTCCTATCGGGAGGGCTGAGGTTCAAATCCCTTCACGTACCAATGTGTTTTCGAATTTTCGAAAATATATGTACGTTATCCGACGCTCTTACGGTGAAGGAAAACATCGTGAGGAAACCTTCATGCACGCCTGCGAAGATATTCAAAGGTTGTGTGTGAAGTCGTCCAACCCGCACTGGGCCCGCGTGGACGACTAAGGCCTAATCACCATATACGGGTCGGCTCGTGCCCCTCGGTGGGGACGTTTAATGAGCTGATGATGAGACATTTTTTATGCACAAAAATTTTTGTACTGCCCAGTGATCGTACCTACTCGGAGCCCTTTATTCAAGCATCATACCACATGGTATAATGGTTGAAAAAAGGGATCCGAGTTGATATGGTTGTCGAAACCTTTATCCGAACTTGCACACACTGATTCCACGTGACTTTGCCCCGCACTTGTGTAATTTCCGTATTCAGTTATGCTTATTCCTATTCAACCTATCACAATCCACTGCTGGACATAGGTCTCCCCCATTTTGCGCCAGATATCCCGGTCCTCCGCTTTTTACCTTTCGCAAGTCGTCGGTCCATCGGGCCGGAGGGTCCTACGCTACGCTTGCCGAGACGCGGTCTCCACTCCAGAACTCGTCTGCTCCAACGGCCATCGGTCCTGCGACATACGTGACCAGCCCACTGCCATTATAAGGATATATGATCCCTTGTAATTCGCGGTTTTACAGGTATCGAGGAGCTCAAGGACTCCGGAAGAAATGCAGTAGTCGTATGCCCGCCCTTGTCATATCGGAACCTCATCGACCACGCGTCGTTGAAACCGCCTTCACTTGCTAGCTGTCCCAAGTGTTCTCACAGTATGTACTATGACGGTCAGTAAATAGTGATATTTTTAGTTTTTAGTTTAATGTGTAGGAAACATGTAAACAATTCACCTGTTGGCAATCGCCACTCATGGACAATCGCCTCTCCGAAAGCTCTTTCTTTGAGTTCGTTACCAACCCTGAAAAAAAGAAGAGAGAAAATCTTAATATTGAAAAAAACGGACTCAACAAAACTATATTTAGTCTACTTTCAAACTATTTACATTGTTGGCCTGTCATCGGACCCACAATAAAAACAATTAATTTTTTTTAATTTATGCAGTTAATTATTTTTTTGCAAATAGATATTAGAATTTTTTTCCTATCATGAATAAGTTAATCAACAATGATTTATTCGCCATTTTTTCTCTAATAATGTGAATACTTAATCTCAAGATATAAGGCAATTTAGGCGTATGATGGTATGGCACCGTATGATTAATTAAATTTACATTTTTAAACTAGTAAAGCCAGACATTACTTAATATGTTAATAATCGATGCATCATCCTAGGGTTTTAACTTGTTGACATTGCAAAATGTCTTTTAAAAAAAATATTAATGCCTTTTTGAAATCGCTGTTTTTCATGAATGTTTCCGTTTTGATGTCGTTGTTAAAACATTAGTTTGCGTTATGGAATATTGACAAATTTTGCTTGTGAAATGGTCATTTGCTGATGAATTTTGTGTGAAACATTAGGAAATCATAAAAATGTATTGTAACTATTTGCAAAACAAATGTGTTGCATGAATAATATTATATTAAAATATATCAATTTAATGAAATTTAGGAAAGACCCATCATGTATATTTTGCACCTTCATTCATAAGGATGCAAGAAACCTGAAAAC
>PQWD01009979.1:0-17454 GCA_019425675.1 Leucinodes orbonalis | reverse complement strand
AAGCCCGTTTTGCTAGTCTTACCCTTCATCAATCATAGATAGGTAGTTGTTACGTTATTACTTAATAACATTATATTTTCGAAAAACATTAATATACTTATGTACTTACTGCAGACTACGACTACAGAATACATTGGTACAAGTTAGTAAGATTACCAGTAGAATTAAAAACTTAAATTTTGTGGCTTGTATGATGTTTATGTATTGAGCATGTGAATAATTTTCGTTCTTGTCGCACTAAAGAGATACTCTAAATAAACATGTCCATTCGACATTCATTATAAGCCTAAAAATCTTTAGAGATACTTTTGTAATACAAGATATCGTACAATCTTAGAAAAGTGTCAGAAATATATAGTTAATAAACTTTACAGTTAATTGAAATATATAATCTAATGTATTTTAAATGTAAATTAAATGGATATTCAAAATACTTGAAGATTGGACGTCGTACATGGTGAAGGTATCTAGATAGAAAGTTTTTGCTAAGTATTGCTAAATACATCTTACACTATAAGCGTCGTCACACCGATCACATAACACCATGTCGCGGGGTAATACTAATTTAGGGGAAGACACTAAGTTAGGTGCGAATAGAGTTTAGCTGAGAAGATAGCTACGTATTACTTAGATATATGTTTGATTAATAATTTCTATCATTTTTTGCCGATGATACAACATTAATCTTATTCATTTTATCCTGAACATTATTAAAGGAGAGATAGCATGAAGAATTTCTGTGATCAAGAATTGCGGTCGTGTTTATAGGTACATCTACACAGAATTTTTAGATCAATCTTTAGCTCACTCTTTTCTCTTCTTGCAGTAGTTTCCTCATGTATCCTTCTAAGTGGATACATCTCAAGCAACGAGTCTTCCTTGCTAACGCAGAAGCAGAAAAAATTATCATCGCTTAGTTAATAGAAAACTCAAATTCTATCGACGGTATCTTAAACCAGAACATCTTTCACGTTTACTTGTGATTTCACATCATATCGTCATGGAGTGAAAATAAAAAAAATGTTTCGTTTCTACAAGGATATTATTGTGTAGGTCCAATCCATCTTTAAATATTACGAGACCATCAAAACCGTTTGCATGCACCACATGGTTTTTATGCGTGTGTTTCGCACTGTTCGATATGTTCCAATTAAAAAAATATCCGTTTTCCATTTCGTGCTACTGTAATTTTTGGACTTTCCAAACAATTTTGCTCTACATAGATATTTTAACAGTGTCGTATTTGGTACCTACTCTCTCATTGTCATATACCTTCATAGCTAAGGTTTCTTGTATTAACAGTTGTATCTGCTTTACGCAAATGTTGCATATTATTTGATATAGTTATATTTAACATATTTTGATCTTATAGAGATTATCAAAGTATTCAGACCGAATCTTCTCAAAGTTTGAGGTTTACCATATCTTTACAGGATCAGATTGTCAAATAAAAATAAATATGCAGAAGAGTTTCCTAATAGAATTCCGTTGGACATGTGTACCTTGTATTGAAAAATACAAGGTGCAATTTCAATTGCAACCCCTGCCTTGAAACGGTACAACAATATGTTGCCTGCACACTCTCATGATGTTGCATTATTTTCATTAGCAGCATTGGCTAGGATGATCGATATACACAAATTCTTTTTGTTAATGTTTTTTGACTTTCCAATAACACATCGATCGTTGTATGAATAATCTTAGTATATTATTGGATTGCTATTTAGTGTTCATGAATGTAGGTATAGGTTCCACTACAAATTGAGTAGTAGTCAATGATTATCAGGGCTAAATCCTGTACCAGTAACGGAATTGAGAGGAAAGCACCCTACCGAATCATCGACATTTATTGTACATCGATACTCTTGATTCGATGTAAATATCGATATTTTTGCTATCCCAACCACGTAACCTAACTCAGAGGGCAGGAGAATAGCTGAAAACCAGCGTTGCCCGGGATCGCGTTTTTGTTTGCAAACATAAGCTGAGCTGCTTCCCTTTGTCCCATGCATGTAGAATTGCCAGGTGGCATATGGGTAAAGTAAAAAGACGGACATTGTATTGTTAGAAGTATATATAAAGAAAAAAATATTTGATGTTTCAAAAGCCAGAGAGGCTGATCTTCATAACTTTTGTCGGACAGGCAATCCTGCAACCCTACTGTATGACACTTTTATTTTTATTCTCCTTCCTATATTTTAAAGTGTTTAAATATATTCTTATCGATCATCCCTAGATAGCTGGCGTGTCGTGTGATCGGTTAGCGTTTGGTGAAGGGATTATTGCGGGCGGTGGTGCGCGCGGCGGCGGCTGCAGTCTGCGTGCAGTTGCACAGCGCGTCGAACATGCGCAGCACGAAGCCGCGCGCCCTGCCCAGCCGCCTCTTCATATTGCCTGAAACAATAGGGCATTTGAGACATAATATTACAGGTCATTTTTTAGACATAGTGCCTACAGGTCACTGCAATATTATATTACCGTAATATAACTAGCTACAGTGCAGTTATCCCGAAACACATAAGTGCAAAGCACTCGTAAACATCTCAGTACCGAGTCTACCACCTATCAGTAGAAGTTTCATACATTTTAATCTATCTACCACAATAGGGAAATCTTGTAGAAGGTCGTGTGTGTGTAGGCACCTCGATGACATAACGCACGAAGTGCAGGTAAAGGTTGGTTTGGATTTCAAAAGTTGTATGCTGAAATCTCTTAGACACGCTCTCACACTCATTGCACATTTTAAGCCAAAAGCAATTTAGGTAAACGTATAACACGAACACGCAAACTAAGCCCTGGTGAGTTGCCAATAAGTACAGTAGTTGCGAGGTTGATAACGATCTAAAACCCCATAATCATAATGAAAAGTTTTTGTATGGTAATCTACTTTACAGCTCATATGTTGAAGAGCGCGAACGCCCTCTTATGGTGTATGGAAATTAATTTAAAATTACAACATCACATAGTTAAGTATACAATATTGTTGCCCTTAAGTACATCTACCTACTACAGCATAATTTACGTTTTCGATATCATATATCATAGAAAAGGCTTTCCTAAAGTTTCGAAACTTTAATGGGATATTCTATTTATGTGGCTTTCTACACAGTTAATGAATGTAGGTACTAGTAATGTAATTTTACTAGTTCTGTAAAATTGTCATTAAAAGGATCACGAAACTGCTTTGACCATTTTGAACAAAATGGTCTGAACAATGCCAACGCTTTAAATTAAGAATAATTCGTAGATAATCATACAGAATATAATAGGACATAGGGACGTTCTCAAGCGATGGAAGTTTACTTAACCGTTATCCTTGTTAAAGATACGAGTAATTTCAGTCACTGACGAGACTAACCTACACGTGGTAGGTTAGAGTTTATAGTTATTTGACAGTTATCGCTGCGCTTACTCAAAGCTGCTAACGCACCCTAGGCTTCTGCCTAATCTTGGAGGCCCAGGCTTGACATGTAGGCGTTTATACGCTGAAATCCTAAAAAGTATGGCCCTATACGGGGCTCCTTTAAAGAGCTGCTCGCTGTTATATCATAGTTTGTCGGGCAGCTGCGTGTGTCTTGGCAGCAACTTCACCTTGGGAATTGGAAGCTTAAAGTGCTCGTCAAAGTATTTAACTTGCAGTGGAAATACGAACTCTCTGTGTCTACCACAGGCCACAGGACTAATATAAATGGTTAAATAGAAAAAAGGGTTTCGTAACTTTTAGACTGGCCCAGGTCCTTACAGACCATGGGTGTTTAGGAAAATACCTTCATCGCATAGGGCGTAAAGAAAACCCGTCGTGTCATGAGTGTGGCGCGGCGGAGGACACGGCGTACCATACACTTGCAGTATGCCAATCGTGGTCTCCGCAGCGGAAGAGCTCCCCACGAAAATGTGTCTTTTTAACATGCGGATTCTATCCATCGATATATACCATCGGTATAATGTCGATATTAATGTAACTACGAGTATCATAACAACCAACATAATTCAAAGACAACTAAAATGAAATTCCTAGTTCCATTTCACCAAAATTAAATTACACAAGGCTGGATGAGAAAAGCGGAGGACCGGGATATCTGGCGCAAAATGGGGAGACCTATGTCTAGCAGTGGACTGCGATAGGTTGAAAAGGAAATTACACAAGTTTTATAAAATATTTGTAACTACTCCAAAGACTTTAAAACTACAAAAGCAATCTAAAGTTTGGTATGCATGCTATTATATAGTTGAGATAACTTCGCTTGAGAAGAAAGTTTAAATGGGTAGGATAATTGACGGTCGATTTTTTGTGCCTCGAGTTACTAACATTTTATCTGTGCTACAACTGTTAAATATTTTTTATGGTAAAATTGCAATATTTGAACCAACCGTACGAATTCATTGCTTATAATTCTTACTGTTTACTGGCACAATTATTTTATTGCGTCATTGATCAACTACATACCTTTATTCTCATGCATACGTAGTCCTATAGAAGTTATTTAGGAGCTTTTATTTTCTTCTTTACTTTTCCGCTGCCTGTCTCTCTTTTTGCCTGGTAACTCGCCTGGTAAAGTCCGCTCGTAGCAATAAGGCCTCTACATATTTTGTGTTTGTTTGTTACTTGTATGACGCTGAGCAATAAAGTATACCTGAGTAAGTGTAAGTATACCGATTTGTACTAATGAACCAGTCAGGCTCCAAACCTGAGGGTCACCTGTTGGAGGTAAAACAGCTAAAAAGGCACTGGAAGCCATAAAATATGCACTGAGATGTTAAAATCTCCCAATGTAAAATTTTATCGAATCAATCAATCCATATACCTGTAATCTCCAAGGCAAAAGTCTTCTTCCAGGATAGGATTAGATAGGATCAATGTCTCAATATAAGTATATATATATAAAATTTGCATGCATGCAAATTTTTCGGTCACCCATCCAATTAAAAACCATTGAATCGTTGCTTATGCTTATCTAGTACGTCATCGAGCCGTGTATGCATAAAGATATAATATAAGGCTAAAATGAAAATGCATTTAGGTACTTATTAGATTATTATTGCTCAGCGTCTGGCTGTATATAAAGTTGTAATTTGGCCGAGAAACGCCCATTATGGGTTCATTGTTAGTAATATGTTTCGGTGAGTGCGGCTCATAGAGGGTGAGTTATATTGATTTTCGCACACGCGCCCTATTCTATTCAAATGCTTAAAAGTTTTGAGACTGCTAGTTTTTTTAACTTGGTTCAATTGTTAACGTTCATTACATTATTATTGAAGAGAAAAAAGGAAAAAAAATGTGTTCATAAAAGGTATTGGAAATTATAAAAACAGGAATTTTATCAAATAAAGATTTGACGATCCATTTGTGTGTAGCGGTTGAGAGGTCGACTGCAACACCAAGGATTCCGGGTTCGATCCCTGGGCAGTACAAACATTTGTGTACATGAACATGTCCGTTTGTAATGGTCTGGGTGTTTTCTATATTTAATATGTATGTTTTTTTTTTTTTAAGATACTTTCTGAAAACACATCAAAATAATGATGAGTAATTGAATTTGCAAATTGTAAAATAAATCCGAATTGAGATTCCCGTTTTTCCAATCTTGTGAAGTCAACACAAATTACGTAGCCGATCCTAAATCAATAGTACCTACAGGCGACTACCCGCAAGTCGAACGAATTTGCTAAATTGAATAAGATTACTTTTCTTTTTCTTTTTCTATTGTAGCAAACGTAAACATTCTAGCTGAAAGCGTTTACAAACTTGACGAAGGTCAATATTTGCTTCAGAAGTCAGTCTCACTCATATCTAAGTCGTAAACAAAGATCGTTATCTCGAAGCGAGTAGAGCTATGCAAATAGAGTTATGATAATGTCGACAGGGACGGGTGCAAAACGTCATCGCCAAGGAAAAGTATTGTGGGCAACGTCTCTTGAATTTGATGAAAACAACGTTTAATTAGAATTGTTAATTTTATGAAAGTAGGCTTGGTGAAAACATCTTGTAATTTGTATCTTTTAAAAATGTTAATAACCCATTTAAATTTGAATGCGTACCTATATGAGTATCCAGTTGATTCCGATTCGTTATTATTATGACACATGAAGGTTCTGAGTACAAAAATAACAAAGAGATGTGTAACATTTAGATATATGAGTATGTTATATCTTTACTCATTTACATAGCCACAGGCAGAGATACATAATAATATACTTACAATAGGCAATAAACAATAGGTGACCATTCAAAGAAGTAACAAAGACACTGGTTATGCTGAATTATTGCGATTTTTAGATTTATAGCTGGTATTCATTTGGATATATCGGCAAAACGTGCTTTACCTCTACCATCTCTGAAATGGTATCGCAACAAGATCAAATTATTCATTCATTTAAATATATATCTTTGCAATTCAATTTGTTCAATCCTATATTAACAGATAACATTGGATAGCGCTTTTTTGTGTCATGTCAATGGATTAAATGTTTTCATGATTTCAGTGTAGATAATGAAATGGGGGACCATAGGGCTAATTTTAATTTAAAAAGAAGGATAGATTTTGTTCACTTTTTTTTTCAAACTTATATAATAGCGTCTAAAATCCGCAAGAAAAGGCAAAAGTTGGGATACATATAGTTGGATACATAAAAAGCATGTACGTACACCTACTACGTTTCATAACCTACACAATCTGCATACGGATGTTTTGAGATTACTCGTCGTGGTCGCGCTCTCGAACAATGCTTTTCAATTTGTAGGCAGAAACAGCAATACTGCTTTGCAGCGAATGCATATTTTAGAACGAAGTTTCAGTAGTTTGTTGAAACAAGTAGGTTTTGCCATTCACACAGCGCAATCTAGACTCAATTCAAGCAAGGAGATTGTACTTCTTTTTCTGATCTAGGGAGCAAACGAGCAAGAAAGACACCTGATGGAAAGTGTTCACCTTCGCCCGAGTGACAAAAGGAAAAATGACCCTAAGAATTAGGTACTTATATTACTTTTTTCCTAAAAATAATTATGTACATAGAAACACCCTAACTAGTACAAACACAACTGTCAGTAAGTACTGCCCGGCAATCGAACCGGGAACCCTTACACCACATTACACATGTATACCTACCATTAAAAGCACCTAAACATTTATTAATGCAAGTAACATGCTGCGATATAAAATGAATGAATTAATATTTTACACATAGGTATTCGTATTTATATTTACTATTTTTGTGATTTTATTCATTTTTATAGTTGCAGTATTTTTTGTTGATTTTGTTATTACAGTCAGTGTTATTGCAGCACTTTGTGTTTACTCGTACGGACACAGATTTCCCAATACAGGAGATGGGGCAAGCCGCGTTAAAAAGTGCGACAAATGTATGCTCAACGAGCATACACTGGCTATAGTTTACGCTCCGTGAGACGAATGAAGACGCACGAATTTTAGAAGAAATTACCGTTTTTTTCCAAAATGCCATTCTGTGCAATTGTAACATGCCATCATCGCAGTGAATCAGTAAAATTTACCAAGAAATATAATATCTTTTCACAGGTAAGAATTGAAAAGTAATTGCGACACTGGGACTGCCTATAAACTTGGCGGCTTGTCCAGTCTAATTGTTATTCGGATGTCTGTGCGTACGGATCACAGCATCAGTAACATTCAATGACTTAAATAATCACCTGCCATTATTTTATGCGGTTGAAGGACAAATTATGAAAACAAATTTTCTCTTTATGCATAATTACTGTTTTATGTGTATACGAAATGAAACGATTTTTTAGATCTTTACATAGATTCTCGTATATTGTAAGGAATATAGGTAAATACAAGCACATCACTTATATATATACATAGGTACCTAATTGTATGTAGATTGACACAATACATAATGGATAAAATTAATAAGCATGCCAAATCTTTTCATTTCAAAGGTATAACCATTAGAAATATCATTAAACGAACATAAGTGGATTGCATTGTAGTTTTTGTTCGGCCTAATCAAGGCTTGAGTCCTAAATCAAAGAATGACTTAGGTACTTATGATAAATCAAGAAATCTAGCTAAACCAAAAAATGCTGCTTGTTGTATCTGTATTGTTTTTAAATCAATAACAAAATCAGTGTTACGTCGTCGCGTTGGAAACTTTCGGTAAACTGCAAACTAATGTATTTCGGTCACACGACATCATTTTACTAACCAAGGTTACACTGCAAAAGGTGCATACTGAACCTATTAAAATTCAGTAGACACTTTGTTCATGTATCGACGACATATTCATGCCCGTGGTCGCATCCAATCGAAGTCTCGAGAAAGCGATACAGGGAACTTACAATTTAGATGTTCTCTGTGGGTCGAAATAAATGACTTTGATATTAGAAACAAAACCTGAATTTTCATTTAAGTAGGTATGTATCATGTAGGTAAGTAAGAGTACATAGGAAGATATAATTCTTAGAAATATAGTCATATCTTTACCTTTTATATTGAAAATTATTATTTGACAAAGATACGTTTACAGTATTCCTCGAGGCACATCTATTGACATGTAACATATCATCATCATTAGACTAAGTGACCAGTTTTTCGCAGCTTGATCGTCTAAGTAGCGAACGTATATGGCTCTTAGTCACTAGACATAAACTTGTTGCGTGAAGTGTTCTAACACTTAAAGCAACCAGATGGCAACAAGTCTAAAGCCCGTATTCTAGAACGAGACTCGAGCGTTGATATTGACATAAATAGAGTTAGAAAATGATGTTGCTATTTATCGTATGTAGCGCTATTGCTTTCTAACTCAACTTAAGTAAAGATTAATGTTACGACTCGTTCTAGAATACGGGCCTTAAAGTATTTTAGAGTGAGTCTCAGACCTCAGTTTAAGGCTTTGAGGATGGCTAGGTAGCATGGTATATCTATGTGCTAGGAAAAAAGCGAAACAAATGTGTGAAAAAAAAAGTAAACATAAAATTTGCACGGCGACTTTTGCCCAATTTGGCTTCTGAACCAGTAAACTGTCAGTATACACAGATATTCACTAATATTCCTTATATTTATGTACGTATATGTTTGTTTTCGTGCGACAACTCCACATTGGCGTCATCCCACAGAAACAGTTGTATCAATTAGAGAGCGGGGGATACAGCGGAGATGAAGAATTTCCGCCGCGCAGTCGGCGCACCATGTGGCCAGCTTATTACCTTCTTTATTGTACATTTATTAAATTATAGAATGTTTCATTCCATTCAGAAATTGACAGATGATTAAATGTTATGTTTATGATGTCTATATTTTTTTATTTTTTACCTTTATATTTTATTTGACCATTAATATCATTCATTAACTATTACGTCTTACTGCAGATAACAGGCCTCCCCGCATAGCATAACCATGGGGACATTGGGTCGTAACCCACCAAGCGGGGTTCAATACGGATTGAATGATGATTGAGGTGTAAACGTACAATTCTAGCCGGGACTGACGACAGTGACGACGTGGCCTCTGAAAAACGCAATCATCTTTATTTTCAGGTGTCTAAACAAGGAATAAACATATTAGAATCAGCCTGCCTGAATGTTTGGCCATGAAATTGGCTGTGTCACTTGCACCAGTCGCTACTATCAACAGTACCAACAGATAAAATACGATTTTACCATAATTCATTAATAAATTCGTGGTCTCTAAATGTTTCTTTACAGCGTGTCCAATTTTTCATCCCGGATTGTAGCTTGTAGGTTCTGCTAAGAGCATAATTGCGATGGTGGAATTAAAATTTAGTATATAAATGGTCGTCACAAGTCACGACCTATGCAGGTTTTACCAGTCTCTAATGGAGGGATCGTCAGGTTGCATTTAATCTCAATAATATTACAAGAAAAATTCACTAGGCCCTCCTGCAACGCCCTAACACGAGGCTTAGGCTCGTTGTGTACAAGTGCATCAAGAAAATAGATTTGTATAAAGTATCCACTCTGACAACCTGATCAACCGAAACTTATACTTCTCAAAATACTTGATTTAACTTAGTAAATACCTGACTTAATGTTTCGTGAATACACTCTTTACAAGGTACCTAATGCTCTTTCGATTTAAGATGGATGGATATATGAATAAGGAAACCTTCTGATTTCCTCATATTCTTTTTTGCGTTTACTGTCGTTTCGTAGAGTTGTTACTTATGGGCGTTATTTTGTAATATTTGTATTTATTTATATATATTATAGTTGTTACTTATGGGCGGTAATTACCATTGGGAATGTATTTTAGTTAATCGCGGTAAATTCTGCAACCAAAGGTTACTTGCTATTTATTATCGCTATAAGACCTTAGCGACCTGTGTAGGGTTTTAATAAGACTAGACTACACACTACACAGAATAACTCTTTAAGTGAATGAGGAGTTTGTCTTGTTAAAAAGAGGTTGCTCTGACTAAGTAAACAAGACAAACCAGAAATCATAAATCAGAAGGATCCGGTAGATCTCTTTTTATAAAAACTGTTAATTTAGTAAGTAGGTCTATATGTACCTATCCAATTCATAGTATTGAACAAACGTAGCGTAAGGTATATTGTTAGACTGAGACACTTTGTGTCTGAACGTGCAACTTGGCCCGCGTGGACGACTAAGAACACACAACCTTCGATCACACACAACCTTCGAAAAATAATTAGAATATAAATAAATAAATAAATATCCACTGACATTCACTCAGCGCCATCTAGCCCCAAGTTAAGCGTGAAGCCTGTATTATGGGTACTAAACAACGGATAAACATACTTATATACATTTTTTTGTAAATACATACATATTATATATAGAAAACACCCAGACCATTACAAACAGACATGTTCATGCACACAAAAGTTTGTCCTGCCAGGGGATCGAACCCGGAACCCTTGGTGTTGCAGTCGACGTCTCAATCGCAACACCAAATGAGTCGTCAAATCTTTATTATTATAGAATTTTAATTAATACATCCCCAAAAGACGTAGGCAAAATTATCCTGAAGATATATTACAGAAAATATAGGAGATACGGATTACAGAAAATATAAATAATAAAAGCGACTGGAACAAAAGCAATAATATGCGCATAAGTAATGTAAAAGAGCAAATTTATGGCTATAAGCAGTTCATATGCTTGGTTTGCTATGGGGCTTTATCTCGTATGAATGTCTTACGGCTTTCGTTTTAAAAAGGGCAAAGGATCTAGCGGGATAAGCGTATAAAAACTGCACTCGCGTCTGATGAAGGATTTTTACCTTTTTTTTATTGTTTTTTATCTAAAATAGCCACATACTTAATCTCACACCCCTCACCCCTTTAGTAAGGGAATAATGGGGATGACAACCCTTAACGAAAATTTTTTTTTCTCAGTACCTATTTGAGATATCTTCATGAAATTGAAAACATACATGACTATCGATGAACTAATTATTATAGATTTTTTTTAGAATTTTTGGAATATTATAAACTGTAAAAAATGGGAAGTAATTTTTTGGGGTGGTTTTTTATACCAACCCTTAAAGTGACACCTACCAAAAAAATATACTTATTGGTTAATTAATTAGCTATTACATGTAAAAGTTACAAAAGGGTCGGATTGGTGGAACACAGCTTAATAAAAATCTATTACGAATTTTACTTGCATGCATACCTATATATTATTTTTTACCAGAAACTATAAAAACACATGTGCAGTATCTTTATATGGATTTATCATCTTAAATACGTTTTTGCAATTATTCAGTGTCAACAAATGTGTCATCATCTCATCAGATCTTTACATCTTAATCAAATGTGTATACCTACAAATAAACTATAAATAATCACTGATGAATAATATTCGATTTGATGACATTCGACTGCACGAATTTTTAACATCGTGTTATAAACTCGATAAAATGTTATATCATATTACATAGCAAATAACATGTTGTGACCTGTTCATTTGGACGCGACACGTAAGCCGGGAGTCAATCACAAACGCGAAGTGAATGCACGATCATTATTTTTTGTGCGATTCAGTTTTTACTGTAACTTTGCAATCAGAATAATGGAGAAAACAAGTGAATGTCGTAATAATGATAAATGTGTTAATTGTAAAATGAGTCTCAGAAACACCAATGGAAAGTTGAAACGCATCATTACAAATGAAGATTTAAATATATATCAACCTTATTGTAAAAATACTTTACATATTGGATCCGTGTTTTGCCATAAATGTAGACTGATACTATATAGAGTCGCGCAACCGACTACATCCACTAATGACAGTAACGACAGTGATTTCGATGATCCGGACCTTCAAGTGTTTTGTCGCAAGAATTCACGTCAAGAAGAATACGTAGAGTTTCAAATCAAAAGAGTTAAAACAACACGATCTATAACACATAATGATCGTGCATTCACTTCGCGTTTGTGATTGACTCCCCGGCTTACGTGTCGCGTCCAAATGAACAGGTCACAACATGTTATTTGCTATGTAAGGGAGCGTTCAATTTTTGAAGATTTTTGACCCCCCCGGTTGCCAATTTTGGAGCTTTAATTCCATAATTTTTTATTTAAAAAAAACAATGTTACGTAACGTTTCGCTCTGCCCCTGTAACGCATTGTAACGTTTTACGAGACCCCTCCCTCCCCCAAATTGCGTTACGTATTACTTGAACGCTCCCTAATATGATATAACATTTTATCGAGTTTATAAAACGATGTTAAAAATTCGTGCAGTCGAATGTCATCAAATCGAATATTATTCATCAGTGATTATTTATAGTTTATTTGTAGGTATACACATTTGATTAAGATGTAAAGATCTGATGAGATGATGACACATTTGTTGACACTGAATAATTGCAAAACGTATTAAGATGATAAATCCATACAAAGATACTGCACATGTGTTTTTATAGTTTCTGGTAAAAAATAATATATAGGTAGCATGCAAGTAAATATTCGTAATAGATTTTTATTAAGCTGTGTTCCACCAATCCGACCTTTTGTAACTTTTACATGTAATAGCTAATTAATTAACCAATAAGATATATTTTTTTGGTAGGTGTCACTTTAAGGTTGGTATAAAAAACCCCCAAAAAATATACTTCCCATTTTTACAGTTTTAATATTCCAAAAATTCTAAAAAAATCTATAATAATTAGTTCATCGATAGTCATGTATGTTTTCAATTTCATGAAGATATCTCAAATAGGTACTGAGAAAAAAAATTTTTCGTTAAGGGTTGTCATCCCCATTTTCCCTTACTAAAGGGGTGAGGGGTGTGAGATTAAGTATGTGGCTATTTTAGATAGAAAACAATAAAAAAAAGGTAAAAATCCTTCATCAGACGCGAGTGCAGTTTTATACGCTTATCCCGCTAGATCCTTTATGGCGACATGCAGTTCATATATATTGCCAAATACTTTGATTATAAAGTTTCATCAAAGTATTTGGCAGTAAGTACGTTCCTTCTCAGATTTTCCAATCGTACTCGTATTTCAAAACGTAAAATTAACTTTAAGTAAAATATCGACTATCTTGATATTCCTGCATTAACCGTAGCAACTAATTCGGAAGGTTATTTATATGTAGATAGAGTCGCTGTGATGTTCAGTGCTTTTCGTTGCAGAATCAATTAATTTTCCTCTTAACGACCTCGTCGTATCGTCTCGCGGTGGAGGTTGAGGAGAAATGAATCAAGATCTTGAATTCAATGAATATTGATTTTTTTACTAAGTCTTTGAGAAGAAATGAAATCATGTTATTTAGGCTGTTTACTTGTTTTTTTTTGGAAATTTAATATAAAAAGAAGATATATTTAAGAGCGTCGGTGGCTCAATGGTGTGGACTGTCGCCTTCCTACCAGGAGTGCTGAGGTTCAAATCCAACCACGTACCAATGTGTTTTCGAATTTTCTAAAATATATGTGCGTTATCCGACGCTCTTAAGGTGAAGGAAAACATCGTGAGGAAACCTTCATGCACGCCTGCGAAGAGATTCGAAGGTTGTGTGTGAAGTCGTCCAATCCGCACTGGGCCCGCGTGGACGACTAAGGCCTGATCACCCTATACGGGTAGGCTCGTGCCCCTCGGTGGGGACGTTTAATGAGCTGATGATGAATATAAAAGACTTTATTTATGTAATACTTTGCACCTTTAACATAAAATACTTTATTGGAGAAAATAAAACAAGAATAATTTATTTTTTCTACAGCAACTAAACTTTTACTAAAATACAAGTCTGACAATAATGTTGTAATGAATTAGTACTTAAATATGAAAACTTACCAGCAGCTGGGTCTGTTGTATCCTGTAAGAAAAAAACATATGTTTAATGAACATAATCTATGTAGAAATAAACATCATTGATGTATATAATTGCAGAAGCTAGCAATGTGAAATCACTCAATGGTTTTGCAATGTTTATGACTATATACTATTTATTTGTGAAATAGACTGTTACGCCATTTTCATTATTATTCATGTCGGTATTTTCTAACTTGCAAAGAACTTATATTTCATAGAATACTAATGACAGTTAACAAAGTGTTGGTTCAAAGGTAATTAGGATAGATTAAAAAAATGATACGTAGTCACGCTACTACAGAACAACAATAGAAGGTAGAGGTATTTAAAATGTGTATGTAGGTAATATTCGTAGTAAATAAAAATGGGAAGGTTTGGATTCATAGAATTTATTGCGGTGATTTAATTCAGGTAATCTTTGGAGGCTTTTATTGTATTTAATCAAAGGGATGCCTGGAATTCTGGAGTAAGGTGGCATTATTTGGCAAAATGTTATTTCGGCAATAGCTTATGAAAGAAACATAGAATTTGTTTGAGTTCAATCAGTGCTGTTCACATTTCCTTTGGGGCAATGCCAAAACAATGATTTGCAATCTCGTTTATTGAACTACGAGTATTTGACAATCGATCAAACATCTATTCGCAGTTATCGGATTCATGTGAGCCAATGGTCGCGTACATAATCTCTTGAACATCAATATAGTTTCACCAAAACATTATCGGCTTGTAAATCAAACAGATAAGCGAGAGATTACGATCCCGCTCTCAATGAAATATTAGCCATAAAAATGCGGATTGTTTGTATATATGTGAGAAGATTTATAAGGTAATTTAAAAACAAATGTCTTGAAGCTAGCGTAACCCGTACTGTGATCGCGTTTGCATACTGGTAAACAATTTTATGTTTTATTCGTGACCGCGTATTCTGCGTTATTGATCATACTGCTGGTGAAAAATGTGGATGAATGCAAAGTAATCCATCTAAGTACTTATTTGGTGTCTTAAGATGAAGTGCATGCAAAAATCATTAGCATAAAATTGGTGTTTCTAAGGAAACATACTATAAGATGATAATAATATAAATTGTTTTAGCGTTGCTAAATCGAAGAAGCCGAGTATTGCAATCTACAGCAGCACTACGCCTCGTTTAACACTTACCGCCCTATCAATTCCGTTTTTCCTTACGTTGTTAAATATACATTGATACTTACGAATTTACTTCTGTCTTTCTCTTTTTGTTTAAGTTCAGCATCTTTCTTTGCTTGTTGTATGAGCTGGTCTACAAAATCTGTGGCCTGCCGTAGCTTTTCGGGATCGCTTTTGAAGGCGGCTACTCTTTCAGCCAGGGCTGAGGCATCACTATCGTGTCTCATTTTGTTTATTAAATCGAGTTCTTTCACTGTCAATGGTATTCACTTATAGCACTAAACGTGATCACCTGTCATGTTTTATGTGAGGGTTGGTGTCGTTCACGCGGTTTTTTTCGAGGGTTGTGAGCGGGGGGTGTTGTCAGTCATGTCGTGAGGGAGAACGATATGACGCGTGCCAGCCGCGTGGAGACAGCGGCGTTACTGGCAGCCCGGGTGGGTCGCTCGATCATGCGCCGACCGATGACGGCGTGCTACCCGCGCCTCTCAGATTAGCACTAATAAATGGACGAAATAGACTAAGTACGAAGGCTGCGGCGATCGGGTTGAGGGCGCGCTATTATATGCTTAGCTGAAAGGGTGATTATCTTATAGATCCCCATATGATTGAGAGATTAGAGAAAAAAGTATTATTAAAATTCACGTTCTGAAATAATATGTATAATTCCTATCTATGTACTGGGCATTATTTTACACTAGCTTTTGCGTGCGACTTCGTCCGCGTGGAATGGTTACTTTGGCCTATCGCTCTCTTTAACCATCTACTTCGTTTATATAGGAGAGCTAAAACTGCGATATCTCATTAGATATTCATTTAAATTGAATGATGTAAAGAGCAATTTTGTTTAAAATGAAATACTTGTGATAAATAAAGTTATTTGGATAAGGATTAATATCATATTTATGAAAATAGCTTCGCAAAATGATGCATTATTTTAGAATTTTTTTTTAGCAAAAAATATGTTATAGGGATCTTAATCTTAAAAGATAGACATATGCTGTCGCGGACTTTTTTGTAGACCTTTAAAAGGGTAACAATACTCTCATACATGACTTTTGCGAAACTTTAACCGTTTACGCAGCGTACGCAGCGGAATCTCCAAGTAAGAAAATTTCCCCCGGATTTTGAAACATTCTTCATTGCTGCTCCGCTTCTATTGCTTGTAGCGTGATGATATATAGCCTATAGCCTTCCTCGATAAATGAGCTATCTAACACTGAAAGAATTTTTCAACTCGGACCAGTAGTTCCTGAGATTAGCGCGTTCAAACAAACAAACTCTTCAGCTTTATAATATTAGTACAGATTAGATGACATCAAGGTCAAATTAATAGAAATAATTAGGTAAGTCTCTTTCTCTCATCCTCTTGAAGCCCACTGATGGTCGACCCCATTTTGTGCCAGATATCTCGATTCTCCGCTTTCCTCATCCAGCCTCCAACAGCGATCTTTCACAAGTCGTCGGTCCATTCAGGCCGGAAGTGCGAGTACGCTTGCCTAGATGCGACCAAGGCAATAGGTAATCTATAGGTCTCCCATAGGGGTTTCGTAATTGGGACGAAGGCGCAGATGTTATCTCTTCCAGCTTAATAGTTATGAATTATAACTATAAAAAAATCAGATGTGACATTTTCTACATCAGATGTGACACGCCGCTCCAGAATGCTTTTCGGGTCCCCCGGGATCCCCGAGCAGTATAAACATTTGTGGGCATGAACATGTCTGTTTGTATTGGTCTGAGTGTTTTCTATGTATAACATGTATGTATTTACAATAACAAAATACTTATATAATAACGTTATATAAGTATGTTTAGCCGTTGTTTAGTACCCATATTTTTTACAATCACAAATAACATACAGATGTTTTCATGCGAAAACATAATAACTATAAACAGCATACATATAAACAAGAATAAGAGAAAAACAAATAACCTAAATATATATACTTAAATACATACATATGTAACTATCAACTTAATATATATATATAAAGAAAATAAATAAGCATATTTTTTAATACA